>JAOYNU010099906.1:0-40840 GCA_026745395.1 Tympanopsis confertula | reverse complement strand
CAGAATGGCAAAGTTGTCACCGTGGGCCTTTCTGTGATTGATTTGTTCCTGGTGAATTTGTAACAACTGATAGAAAGTAGCAAAGTGCAAGGCAAACAATATCGGGATACGGAAGAGAATCACATATCGATAGTATGAGCTCCAGTGGAAGGCTGGACAGTGTACGGCGCTTCTTGAAATAATGGCGAGCTCTGTTGCGCACTCTCTTTAAGCCAGTGTTGACATGAGCTCTGAAAGGCATATTTGATATTGGCATGAAGTGGTGTAGTAAATGGTACGCTGATCAATTAGTGAGAGCTTCAAGGTTTTATTGTCTTGGAGAATAATTCATGGATGATTTTTTTCACTAACGCTGCCCCGATCTTATTACGGCGCCGCTGGCTCTTTCTGTGGTGGTCCGATCTAAATATGGAAGACAACGAAGAGCAAAATGACGAAATGCAGCCTGCTTGGAAGATGTATGTTTGGGCCCAGATTTATTGAAGAGCTTGGATATGTAGACACTATTTGCTACTTCTCGGGCGTTTTGAACGAATAAGAAGTCTGATAATACAATTTGCGCACATCTTGAATTGGGCCAATCTACGCGGATCCCTTCGATTTCCATTCGGACCTCTCTGAACCTAATACCCAAATATTAATACAAATAGGCCCATGAGCCAAGGTAACTTAGAAAGCTCAATATGTGTGCACTTGTAGCTATAGTCTCCAACATGTTGAGGGATCGGGCTAGATGTCTGTTCGTTACATCAACGCAGCAAGACTTAGTACCAACGATTTTAACCTTAGTCCTTTGATTACATCGTCGCCAAGATGTACCGCCTCATCGGCGAAAGTGAGTAGGTGCCTGGGCCTGCGGCGCGTCTTGCCCTCTGAGGGCTCGGCCTTCGCTGTGGGCAGCTTGGACATTCATCACACCCCGGATGTTTCTCAGATGAGTGACAATGACACTCCGATCTCAAAGGAGCCACATTCAATGATCCATACCAAGGTTTGACAACCATGCTCTTTGGTGTCTCTGGGCACGGAATATGCCAAAGATCCATCTGTGTCTCTCTTGAAAAAAGGTCACTGACCATGTATGCTTGACCATCGAGATATTGTAGATTGCGGTACTGGCGTTCCTGCCATGTTCGAAATGCACTTGCTTCGTAACAAGCCCGAGGCCTTAGACTTTGGTCTACACTGGTCGGGAAAGAAGGCCCCTCGTCGGGGTTGAATGTTTGGACATGACTTCTCCATGGTCGATCGTTTTCGGTAATTCCCTGACCCAGATAGACCCACCGTGTGAGAGTAAGTTTTGGATGTGCTTTAGCGTTGTTAAGTTCAATATGGTAGTCGGTATCGCATCTGTTGCATTGATTGCGATGGAAGTATCGCGCTGGTCTTGCAGACGCCGCGCTCATAGATCTATTGAAATCATTGATAACATCAATGAAATGTTTGTGGGCACATATCTGGAAAGGCAGCAAAGGCTCTGATTCCCATTTGATATCCTTTGTCCGCCAATCGTTTGGTCTCAGTCGTAGTATATCCCAGCTTCGGGGGATTATGATGTCCTGGATCCTCACATAGAGTCCGTAGGGATTAGGACATATTCTTGCTTCTATTGAGAACAATGCAGCCATTTCTGGCTTATCAGAATGTTTGGAATACTGTCGGACTTGAACGTAGGTAAGGGAATCAGTACTGATCCCACACTTCCCTCCATACATGGCTCTTCGCATGGCTAGTTTGACATGCAGAAAAGATATCATGGTTCCCGAATACCATGGTTCTTCTTTCGCGTGGGTTGCCAATAAAGTCGAGGGCGAAAACCAGGTCTCATGACTGACTGGCCAGCGTGTGCATTTGATTGGACATTTGACTTGCCAGTACAGTCCACTGATCCCAAAGCTCATCGACCCGTCGTAGCGATGAAGGACTGCACAAAACCTGCAAGCAAAATATTCAGGAAGATCTCGCTCTAGTCGGGTCAGGACGGCAAGTTTGTTACTTTGGGTCGTGCTGCGATCGATTCGCTCCAGCAGCCTGAACATCCGAAAGAGATCACGACTGCAGAGCGCAAAACAAAAAAGGTCGATGTATGGAAGAAAATCAGATATCGATACTATGAGCTCCAGTGGGAGGCTGATCAGAGTACGGCGGTCTCTCCTGGCGCAACGACGAACCCAATTTTTCACGCGAGCTCTGGCGGGCATGATTGATATTGGAACGAAGTCGTTCAAGTAGTTGTGGCTCGATGTTTAGTTGAGCAAGAAAAAGCTAAAGACCTGAGTGATGAGTATATGGTAGGCTGTTCATTTAGAGATAGTTATACCATGTATTGTAATGAGGCAATAATTTATGGTAGATTGTGTCACTAATGCCGCCCCGATCCTACTTAGTCGCCGGCCCTTTTTGTGGCGGTCCGATCCCAAAGGAGAAGACAATGTATGTGCCACTGTAGAAACACCGACGAGCAAAAGAATCAAAGGCAGCCAGCTTGGAAGGGGAATACCTGGGCCCAGATGTATCAAACTGCTATCTATGTTTGTCTTCGATGCGCCTCGGGGGCAAGAAGAGAACAAAGTACGAAACAAGGTAGACAGCTTTAAGGTCAATTCAGATAATTACTATCTTGATCAGTGGGAGTATTCAAGTCATCAGTCATAATAGCCTAGATCTGGCAGAAATTCGACAAGTTCAAATGCAAAAAAGTAGACGCTACAAAATCATTCTTTCTGTTCAGCTTCCGCCGGCGCATCAGCACTACCCTCCGCAGCTTCTGCATCCGCCTTAGGAGCGGCAGCTTCTTCGCCTGACTTGCTATCATCGAGAACGATATCCCCATCTTTGTCAGCAGTAGCTGCTTCCGTCGGAGGGTCTGTGGCTGCCGTTTCTTCAGAAGGTCGAGCCTCAGATGCCCCGTCCAGCGACGCAGAGCCCTGCTCCACCAGGTCCATTTCGACACCTCTTCCATCCTGCAGTCCCAGATCTTCGACACCAACAATTGCGGGGCCACGGGCATGGGGGACGTCGTCGGAATTTTCGGCGGGTGGAGAAGTGACTGTGTTCAATACATCGTCGCCTTCTGCTGGAGTCATTGTTGCCAAGGGTGCTTCTGTGACGACATCAGGCACATCTTCTCCTGCTAAAATATCAATTAGTTTAGGTTCAGACGTCAAAACACGTAAAATTGGTGAACATACCATCTTCGACTGCATGACTTCCTTCAGAGTCGAATGTAGAGTTGGTAAGCCATGAAATTGGCGTGAGAAGAGCTCCGCCCAGTGACTCGTCACTTCCTAGGCCACCATGCGCATAGTCCGGAGTAAGATATGTGCCAGCGCTATTGGCAGGGTGAAGAAGACCGTTGGGCTCGGCATTGTTATTGGTAGGGGTATAGAACGGGAAAACATCGGCGGCACTAGTCACGGAAACAACGCGGTCGACAGCGCGTAGGTAGGCTGGTAGAGTTCTGTAATGAGCCTTCGGTCGAAGGATGAGCTCTGCGAATCGTTGGATGGTGTGAGGAGGCTTCTGCACGAAGAAAGAATGGACCGAGGTGCGGATGGAGCTTAGGAGGAGCGCGAGAGGAGGCGGGAGAGAGTCGGAAGACTGGGGCTGTGAATCTGGCACACGCTCGGTCGATGGAGGTGATTCGCATCCTGTCTGAGAGTCCTCTGGAGCTGAGTTTTCTTTGTTACTGCTCTCGAGCGCGGTGTTGCTGCTATCCGTGAGTTGCGACGAGTCCGGAAACCGCTGGGCAATTGGCGCCGGAGGCTGCTTTGGCATGGGGAATTGATTATAGACAATCTGAGACATCAGTTAGATGTTATAGACCTCGTCGCGCAAGCTTGACATACATGTTCCAGCCGTTCCAGAATTGGCTCCACTAAGTTGGACCATTCTTCTCTATAAAGCATCAGTATCGCGTGCTGGGCGTGACGTTCGAGTCAAAGATCTCCCACGTACAGGTCTATGGAGCCGCCATTGGCGACCGCCTCGAGAGCTTCTTCATCTGTAGGACGCCATCAGTTCTATTGCCTTCACTCGTAGCGCGATCGCGGCACTCACCCAGAGACATGGTCTGCGTTGACAAGCTGAAGAGCGTGACGATCAAGTGCGAGCTTGAGGCGGTAGTGGTCCGTGCTTTTGATTGGCGCATCGGGCGCTTATCGATAGCGTCAGGTGACCGCCCGCGAATTTTTGTGGAGGGGCAAACGCCGCGGGAAACTATGACTCGATCGTGAAGCATTTTACGAATTGAACGATCCAGACACGATGTGGAACTCTCCTAAGGTTGGAATCCTCGGCGGTGGCCAGCTCGGCCGTATGCTCGTCGAGTCCGCCAACCGATTGAACATTCAAGCCAACGTCCTTGACGTCGACAACTCGCCAGCCAAGCAGATTAGCTCTCACGACGGCCATGTCACTGGTTCCTTCAAGGATCCTGAGGCTGTGCGCCAATTGGCCAAGTCCTGCGATGTCATTACCGCCGAAATTGAGCACGTCGACACCTATGCTCTCGAGGAAGTCGCTTCACAGGTTCGTGTCGAGCCTAGCTGGCAGGCTATTCGCACCATCCAGAACAAGTTCAACCAGAAGGAGCACCTGCGCAAATATGGCATCCCTATGGCCGACCATCGGGAGTTGGTCAATGGTACAGCGGAGGAATTGGCGAACATTGGAGAGCAGCTCGGCTACCCATTGATGTTGAAGTCAAAGACCATGGCTTATGACGGACGGGGTAACTTCCGTGTGAACTCCAAGGCGGACATCCCAGAGGCCCTGGAGGCCCTCAAGGACCGACCTTTATATGCCGAGAAGTGGGCCTACTTCAAGACGGTAAGTCATGCCCGAAGTTCTCATACCACAGGCTTCAATATACTAATTTCTCCGTGCATAGGAATTGGCCGTCATGGTTATCAAGACCAAGGACGAGGTCCTCTCATACCCCACCGTCGAAACCGTCCAGGAAGACTCAATATGCAAACTCGTATACGCACCTGCCCGAAACGTCTCCACCAAGATCAACGAAGAAGCGCAGGCTCTAGCCCGCAAGGCCGTCTCCGCATTCGAGGGCAAGGGAGCCTTCGGCGTCGAGATGTTCCTGTTAGAGGACAACAGCCTGATGCTGTGCGAGATCGCCAGCCGAATCCACAACTCGGGCCACTACACCATCGAAGGCTGCGCATTGTCGCAGTTCGACAGCCACATCCGCGCTGTCGTGGACTTGCCAATCCCAGCTAAGAGTCTCGAGATCCGCACACCTTCCATCATGCTTAACATCATTGGTGGCGCAACACCAGACTCTCACCTCAAGGCTGCTGAGGCGGCCCTTTCTATCCCCAATGCTAGCATCCACCTCTACAGCAAGGGAGCTGCGAAGCCAGGCCGTAAGATGGGTCACATCACAGTGACTGCTGCGACTATGTTCGAGGCAGAGACTATTATCCAGCCTTTGATCGATGTTGTTGATAAGATGCGCGCTGAGCGCCCCGATATCAAGACCAAGGCTGCCGCTTCTGGCCCAACTAAGCCCGCAGCTCAGGTGGGCGTTGTCATGGGCTCTGACAGCGATCTTAAGACCCTTGTTCCTGGCCTCAAGCTTCTGGAGCAGACATTCGGAATTATCCCCGAAGTTGAGATCACTTCTGCCCACCGCACACCGGACTACATGGCACAGTACGCCGCTCAAGCTGCTGCGCGGGGAATCAAGGTCATTATTGCCGCCGCAGGTGGTGCCGCCCACCTCCCCGGTATGGCAGCCGCCCACACTGCTCTCCCTGTTATCGGTGTACCAGTGAAGGGCAGCTCTTTAGATGGAGTTGACAGCCTGTACAGCATTGTACAGATGCCTCGTGGTAAGTAATACTTCTCACAATACTCACGAGCGAATACTAATAAACACAGGTGTCCCCGTCGCTACTGTCGGAATCAACAACAGCATCAACGCTGCCCTCCTCGCTGCTCGTATCCTTGGATCATTCGACCCCTCCATTCAGCGCAAGGTCGAGGTGTACGCCGAGGAAGCCCGCCGCGAGAACATGGAGAAGAAGGGTACCAAGCTCCAAGAGCTCGGATGGGAGAAGTACTTTGCTCAGATGTAAAAACGCTGAACGTATTTATTCTTTTCCTTTTCCTTATATTCACGGAATAGGGGGTGGTATAAAGTTGCCACAAAATATTTTCTTTTCTCAGGAGACGCTCTGCACAGCAGCGTCTGGCGTTTCTATATTAGATGACGAATGACATGTTTAGCTATTTCTAGAATTCAACCTCCTCAACCCCTTCTATGTCTAGTACTTCGTAATGTCCCTACTAGCAAGGTGTGCTATTGCACCAGTCACAGTCTGCTACATCCATAGGGCGGCCAATGAAACAATTTTAGACATGTTGGACAACGGTGGGCTGTGTGGGGAGCGGATCTGACGCTATGGTCCACCTACCCAGTGTGCTGGGACCGATTAAATTTATCTTAAATTAATTAATTCAATTACGGGATAGATCTAGACCCATGTTTACGATGGAATGTGGAGAGCTTATTCGGAATAGAACGCAGCGAGCGGTTGCGTGTATGTATTAGGCTACCGTCAAGAAACCATAGTCATACAGGAGCAGAACGAAATTGCAAAAGGGGAAATCATGACGTAGAATGACAGACACAAGAATAAAGGAAAAGAAAAAAGTAGAGAGAAAGGACTGGATGTGCATCAAAAGATCCGAGCAGCATCCAGGGTGGAAGTAATAAGAATCACAGAGACAATAGCAACTGCGTGGGCATCACGTAGGATGGTACATCGTTTTTCACATTTTGTCTTTCGAGCTTCGGACCGAAAAGGTTAAGAACTCTAGTTGGTAGTAGCAGTAGCGCCGTTGGTACCGTTAGTACCGGCAGCGGCCTTCTCAGTGCCGAGGGCCTGGTCGAGCTCGTCCGAGAAGCCGCGGGTGCCGTTGGTAGCGGTGGTGGTGCTGCCAGCGGCGGCAGCGACACCAGCGGCTCCGGCAGCACCGGCGACACCGTCAGCGGTCTCGTGGGGCTTGCGGGTGACAGAGCCGGCGGCAGGGATGTCCTTGGACTCGGAAGCGTCACCGATGCTGAAGATGGGGGACTCCCACTTCTCGCCCTTAGCGGCCAGCTCGGCGTACTCGGTGGCCTTGGTGGAGAGACCGCCGGGCAGCTTGATGTTGGGGAACAAGGAGTCCTCGAGGGTGAGGACAGTCTTGACGGTGGTGTCGCGCTTGACGGCCTGCTCGGCAGCCTTGGCCTTGCGCTGGGTGCGAGCACGGATGGCATCACCGTAGCGGGCGAAGATTGTAGGGGCGTCCTCGGGGTTCTCACGGGCGGCCTCCTGGGCCTTCTGGGCCTCGGTGTGGATCTCGTGGAAGAAGGCGTCACCCTTGTTGAAGGCCTCGCGGATCTGAGCCTCGATGACCTTCTCGACGGCAGGGCGGACGACCTTGAAGAGGACGGGCTTGAAGGTGGCGAACAGGGCCTTGTGCTTGGACTTCTTCAACTTGATGTTGAGGTTCTTGACGTTGACGGAGACCTTGTCGAGCTTGACGAAGTGAGCCTTGTCCTTGTTGTCAGCGGTGGAGGCAGCAATCTTGAAGCTGAAGCCCTCGCCGCCGAGCAGGATGTCCATCACACCGGTGTCGGTGAGGGAGGGGAAGCCCTGCTTCTTCTTGATGTAGTAGCTGACATCGCGGAGATCGGCCTGGATACCGGAGGCGGCGATCATGATCTTGTTGTCACGCTTGTTGGTGACCTTCTTACGGCCCCAGCGGAAGTAGTTGTCGCTGCCGAACTCGATCACGTTAGGGAAGAGGTTGTTGCTCTCAATGACAAGGTTCTCGACGACAACGTCGACCATGGGGTCCTGGACCTCAATGCGAGGAATAGGGACGTAGCGGACGTTCTCGAAGATACCAGGGATGATGATATCGCGGAGATCACGCAGAAGGTGAGGCTTGAAGGTCTCCTTGCCTCCAGCGTCACGGCCAAGGTCGTGGAAGAGCTTCTGGAAGGAAGTAGCGAGCTTCTGGTTGAGAGGGTCCTTGTCGAACTGGTCGGCGAGGAACTTGATCTCATCAATGATCTTGTCGCTGTGAGAGCGGTAGCGCTCACGGAGGAGGTAGCGGCCCTTGTCGTAGAGCTCACCCCACTGCTTGTTAGCATCCTCCTCCATGATGTAGCCCTGCTCACGCAGGCATTTGCGGATGTAGTTGTCAATGTTGGTGAACCATCCACGGAGCTCGGGGTCCTGCTCGGCATCCTTGTAGATCTTGTTGAGGGAGTCGAAGAAGTCACCCAGAGAGGTGTTGTTGGCAAAGCGCTCGATGAGGGTGCGCAGGTTGTTCTCAACAGCTTGGACGGCGTCACCAGCACGGATGTCCTTGGCAGCACCGCTGCTCTCCTGGCCGGCGGTCTTAGCGTGGCCAGCGTACTTCTCAGCCAGCTCGAGGAGGGTCTCGACGGCCTGCTGGTAGTCGGCGTGGCCCTGGACCTCGATGACCATCTTCTTCATACGCCAGATAGCCTGGTCACGGCGCTCCTTGGGGATCTTATCCTCAAGGTACTCCTTGGTCTGCTTGGCGTACTTCTTGCGGCGGCTGGCCTCGGTGGGCGTGATAGAGGAGGCATCGTTGGTCTCGGCGCCATCGGCAGTCTCAGCAATTGAGGCGGAAGCAAGGCTTGAGCGGTCCTGGGAAAAGTCAGTACGATTATGTGAGCCGGGTGATTGCAGCAAAACGTACACCCTTGTTCTTCTTGATGCGCTTCTTGAGCTCCTCCTTGGAGAGGTTGGGCTTCTCGTGCCAAACGTTCTCCTCGGCGGCCTTATCAATCTGGTTGAGGTCCTCCTCGGAGGGGCGGACCAAGTTGGCGGCCTTGCCAGAGGCATCGGCGGCGATATCGCGCAGCAGAGTAACAGCATCGCTCACTAGATTTCATTAGCTTGGAACAAAGGACCAATTGGATGTAGAAACATACAGAGCTTGCGGAACTCTCCGTTGGTGATCAGAAGTGTTCCGAGGGTCTTGAGGCCCTCGAGAGTCTTCTGGCCATCCTGCTTGCCATCCTCCTTGGAGACTGGCACGTTGGGGGCCTTGGCATCACCGGCGGTGATCTGCTGGGCTTGCCAGATGAAGTCCTGGAGGAGCTCGCCCTCGTTCTTGCTGAGGAGGAGCTTCTTGGACTGCTCGATCACATCGCGCAAGTCCTTGACGAGGACCTTTCCGTCATCTGACAGGTCCTTTGAGGGCTCAGTGAGAGTCTTGGAGGTCAATGCGGAGTTCAAGGCGACATCAATCTGCTTGTTCTGTAGAGGGAGTGGGTTTAGTATGGGGCGCTCGGTACGGCAGGGGTGGGTCGTCTGCGACTAACCGAAGGCAGCTTGCTGTTCTTGAAGGCTGTATAGACGCGTTAGCTATGCGCAAGCTTGGAGTCGCCGGAGGTGCTTACCATGGTAGATACCGAAAAGCTGGAGCTTCTGGTTGATGTCCTTTTGGCTTGTCAGTATGCGTCCAATGCGCGTGGAGTATGCGCGCGTGGGCAGGAATTACCTTCTCCTTTTGCTTCACGTCGGTAGGCACGTTAACAGACATTATGAAGGCAGTATCGTAAGAATTCCAGAGGTCAAAGAAGGACAGGTATTCTTGAGGACATTAGCGGTGGCGTCCAGTTTGCAGTCGAGACAAACACTCACAGGAGAATTAGTGATTACAGTAGAAGTGGAACAAGGGGGTATCACAGGAATGGGGGTATTGTTCAAGGGAGGGGATGGGGAGGGGAAGAAAGGGATGAGCGAGACTCTTAAAGCAGGTCGCGCAAAGATCTGCATCGTCGGGGGAATAACGTAGTAGCACTTTTAACTGACCTCTGACGTCATGCTGGTGTGCTACGGATGTCCCTTCCATCATTACGTCTACAAGTATGAGTTTACAGTATATATGGCAGGCATTGGTGCTGGCTCTACGGAGTAGGTACGGAGTATTGAGCTCTGCGTTGTTCTGTGTTGGACCACTGACCAGCGCTGGTGCTGGCTGAGCCATCATGCAGCAGATCAGCTCACCCCTAAGCACTGTACGGAGTACTTAGAGCTCGTTCCCAAGGCTACCAGGCTCGCAGGCTCCCAAATTCGCAAACTCAGATGAGCTAGTGCTCGTCTAGTGCAGTCCACCGAGCCCGCAAAAACTCCCCAATCCTAGCCAGATCGAGGCCAGCTAATACACTAGTTCGCGGTAGCTCGCCCGCCGTAAACTGGATCGAGCTTGAGGATCTGCAGCTTGTTAAGGCCCGATCGCACCTTACGCTCGACTTGGCACACGCGCTCGTCCCTGTAGGAGGCGCTTCACTGGTGGAGACTCGAACCTCTTACCTTGGAAAGCCACCTCCACATCAGCTTGACGTCAACCGCGCTCAATCCTGCCCGCACCTTTCGCAAACGGCAGTGGAACTGGGCAGCCACAACGCAACTGCCCGGGATTATGACAGACGCTCACGCAGACGAGGTGGCGTTCTGCTCTCGTGTTCCTTTGCGAGGCGCTAGTGAGAGATCAACATTGCGCAAGCTTTGCCCAAGCACCTCCTGGTTACACAGCCACGGTGGATCGGAAAGCCACAAAAAGGGATCTGGCGATGCTCGATTATCGCTGCCCCTGGTATTTGGGGCTGTGCAGGCGGGCTTGTCCGTCCTGTTCAAAGGGGTAAGGTGCTCTTGACAAATCCTCCGGGATACCTTTTCCATGGGCTTGGATACGATGCCAAAGCTTCCCTTCTCCACTGTGGGGGACAGGCATGTCTCCTTTCCGAGGGCTTAACGAGATTGTAATTAATATGTCTCCTATCTGGGATCTCACGCCTAAGAGTCGTGCTACGGAGTAAGGTTTCCGACAGATGATCTATACTGCTATCGGAGCAGACAGTATCCCGTAGTACCGAGTACAAGTACGGAGTACGTACATCTTCAGAAAGCCTGCCCTGACGATCTCACTCAATTCGGTGGAGATGTCTCACCCCGTAACCACATGCTCTAATTACCTTGTACATGACTCTATCACCACGCCGTCTCTCTGCCTCTGCCTCTATGGAGTAGACAGCACCGAAGCTACCCGCGTCTCCAATACCGCTGACTATCCTTCACAACTCTCCCCTCCCACCCTTCCTCCACCAACGGCCCTAGAACTTCCACATCAGTCTGTCCCGCAGCGAAAACATCCCGACATGGCAGATCCAGCGTGAGATTCTCATCGTTCCCGGCCCCAATCACCCGCTGTAGACTCTTCTCCGAAGCGAGATACACCAGTCGTCCAATATGCGCCCAGTAGATGGTGCCCGCGCACATTGCGCATGGCTCCCAGGTTGATATCATCGTGCACGCGGACAGATACTCGAAGGAGTAATTGTCGGCTGCGTTGCGGGCGAGTTCGCATTCTGCATGGCGGACGTGCGAGAGGGACAGAGAGGACATCAGTTGCGTCGTGTTGTCTGGCGCGAGGAGCAGGGCGGCGAATGGTCTCTTCCCATGGATGTCTTGGCCGGTTTGTTGTAGAGCGAGGCATCGCTGTGCGCCGCTGTCGAGCTGCGGACGGGTCAATGGTGAGAGCTTGGGAGTCATGGCGTTGATGTGTTTAGATGCTGTTGCCCTTCTTCCAATCTTGCTTCGACAACGGTTTGGTTTGCAAGTCCCTCGAAGACGGTGTATTTGCTAGATGAGCTCCAAAGTTGGGCTTGAACTCGAGATATGCGCTTGATCTTTCCAGGTATGCACGGCGGCATCCGACGATAGAGGGGAAGCTTCCCCTCTTCCAAGCTTGGCTTGTACACCCGACTACGAGTGCATTCGTACTTTGAGACTATGTCTAAATGTACAATTGAATTATTAACATGATATTATTTACATTCGTTATCATTATCTGATTTCAACAGTCAAGCAAGTCACGGTTCAGGCGGCGGATCCCGTTTCGGCGACACACACGAGCCATGATTCAGCTCTGAGCCGAGAATCTGAGCCTGGCTATCACTGTCTGCAGGCGGATTTGCGTGGTAAGAGAGATCCACGAAGTCCGAAAGGTCGGTAGGCATCGACGAGCTGCCACTCATTTCGGCAAAAACGACCAGTTTGTTCAAGATAGCATACTCCAGCTTGAGCTTGATGCTGTATACCATCGCTTTCAGCGTGAACTGGACATCCGGGAATCCCGTGTACTGCATAGCGACAACAGCGACGTCCATCGCGACCATGAACACGTTGATAATCAACAACTGAACCAATGTACCGCGATAATGGCCTCTCGGACGAAGCTGAAGCAACCGCACCGCTTCCCACGAGTACAGCCCTGACAAAATAACCTCTTGAAGCGAAAAGCCAATCAACTGGATCCTCTCGAAAATACCGAACCCTCGCTCGAAAAGCTCCGATTTATTCGAATGGCTCCCGAATTCAAGAACCGCACCGGGGATATGGAGGACGATAGCGTCGAAAATAATCATGAAGAGAGTAAGGCGAAGGATTCTCTGGCTCTGAACAACGAGATGCAGCCGCGACCACAGTACAAGCGACTGCCCCGTTACCATCCCGACCCAGGCTATGAGCTCCATCGCGACGGGAAACTCATTGTTATAGACATTGTAGATGATGAGGAGATATCCCAGACCGAAGGGGATAATACTGAAGGACGAGATCAACAGACACCAGAAATAGAGCCCGCCATAGCGTTTGAACGTCGAGAAGCAGAGGATTATCAGCTCGAGCGCATTATACCACGCGATGCCGATTAAGGCGGCGACGGCGGTTTGCACCGCGAAGCCCTCGACAGGCGAGCGTCCAAGCAAGCCGGGCCTGATGCCGTAGGTATCGTCGCTCGACATATGTGCATATTCTCAGCTGCGAGGACGGAAGGGGGCGGAGTGTTTACAATTGGCTCATTGCAGCGTGGAGTAGAGGATGATGGGCTCGAAGGACAACCGCAGGAGTTATCCTGCCCGGTTGAAGAGGTTTACGAAGAGAGCAGAAGGGAGAAGCGAGCTTAGATACGAGGCGAGAAAAGGTACCGGGAAGGGTGGCGGCGAATTCGATAGTAGGCCGCCCCGATCGTCGATATGAAAGTGGCGCTATTGGTTCGCCTTCGCGGGTGGAGATGATGGCGAAGGCTCTTCCACGCGGAACTACACCGTGATAGGCCTTGCCGAGGTCTTATGGGGCTCGCGACCGCTAATCACAGGGCCCCGATAACGGTCTATTCGCGGTGTCCATTGGGCTTGAAGGGTCTTGGGGGCTTGGGGCCGTTGCCTTTCTGACGTTTAGACAGGTCTGTTGAGTATGAAGAGCTGAGAAGGCAATTTCCGCCCCTACTGCTCTGTGAATACTCCGGCCGCTTTAAATAGAAAGTGCTGTTGCTAGGGTGTGGCTGCTCGCGTGCTAGGTGATAAGGGCTCTAGGGCCTTCGGCAATTAATGATATGAATCCCAGCCTTGACTAATGGATTGCTGGGACTCCACTTCTTGCGCCATCCACATGGTCGATAGTCTGGGGTAAAGCCGCCCAGGCCATGGCTGTCTGAACAGGAAGGTTTATGCCATAAGGATTGAGTTCATCTCCAGCACGAGCCTCTGCCGGAGAGGGTGATATAGAGGGTGATCGTCGGGGTAATTCACTCATGAAACCATGGACGCTTCCGTGCTTATCTTGGCCAAGTTCAAGGGAGGTTTCAAGTGCCCTGCGCTGGGCCTGTCAATCTATACAGCAAGGATTCGATATATTAATTGCATTGCGTGCAACCCTATCAAGTGGAGCTCAATGCTCCATACCAGCGCCCGACTCATATCAATTAGAAGTCCTCCATTCTGTAGACACTATACGACGGCTCTTCGTATGGATGAGCCCTGTCGCGCTTATTAGTATCAATCCCCCACAGAACGAATGGAAGGCCAAACTTACTTCTTCAAAGCTTCGACCGCTTTTCTCGCAATATCTTCTCCAACACAGAGAGTTTCGACCCGGACTTCTTCAACCTCTTCCCTTTGCCCGACCTTTCCGATATTAGGGTTCGCCGCGTCGCCGGGTCGGAACTGCCCCGTGCCGAGCGTCGTCCAGCAGCATTCAGTGTAGTTCCCTGGGCCTGGATATCTTCCTGCCCCCGCAGCAAAGATAGCGGATTTACAGCCTGTCACCGCGGACGAGGGCGCGAAGAAGACCAAGGTAAACTTTTGGAGAGCGGAGACAGTCGTCATATTGGGGTGCAGAAGTCGAACTTTATCGCGAGGAACGCAAGCGGAAGTTGGAGAGTTGGAGATGAGGGGAAATACCGCCTTAGTCATAAGGTGTCTACATCTCGAAGTACAACACTATACATCTAGCATACTACCTGGTAGGATTAAGTCGATAGAATTCTAGGCTTTGAATTTTAAAAAGTTCCAAGTTTATCTATGTCGATCTCTCGCAACCGGCATCATTCGGGCATAATGCCTCACGAAAAAGTGTTCGGCGGAGCAAACAGTCCATACAGCGTATCCTGGGTAATGTCGTTATTGAGCTGGTTCAACGACGCCAGGAACCCCGGTGAGGAGGTCTCGAAGGTTTGCTCCAACTGCTCCATCGGGCTGAAGTCTTGGAACCAGGAGACATCGACCGTAGTATTTTGGCCAGGAGCCGGCTCTCCAAGCTGCTGGCTCACGTCTAGAGGGAAAAATGTTTCGTCAAGTCTAGTCAATTGGTCGATACCCTTCACACCCTCTTGAACGCTGACCTGGTACTCGTGAACCATGTCTCGTAGAACATTCAAGGGTTTTACGAGACCAAAATTGCACCCGTGCTGTAGTTCGCTCAGACAGGTCCAGAAGAAAGATATTAGCTCTGTGAACTGGCCACGGTCGTGTCTTTCTTGTCGTAGGATTACTATCACGGCGGAGTAAATGGCATATGAAAGCAAGAACGGAGCTCTTCGTAACGTGAATGTTTTATGGTAAGCCCGCACCAGCTTTCCAATGGCTAGTGCACTAGCGATGCATGCTTCTTCACTATTTCTTCTCCCTGCTTCATCACAATGACGGCGAAGATGGCCTTCTTCCAGGAATGCTCGGTGAAGAAGAATTGTCAGAGCGTGACAGGTTGTACTATAACATAGGTCAGTAGGACTCAATAGAAAGACTTGGTATGACTGACTGTGGTGTGATTTGGTGAGGCGGGGGAACCACTGGTCCTTCGGGGTCAAACCTAAGATGTTCCGGTAGAGATTTACACCAGTGGTCCAGCTCTCGCCCAATGGCTTCTTTCCTATCTTGGAGCTCCTCTGATGTACATCTCATCGCCTGAATGCTATAAAGATCTGTGATGTGATGTGAAATCTGGAAAAGGCGAACAAGATACGTAAATGTCGATTCTGCATGAGCAGGGTGGGACTTGTAAGGAGGCGGCACAGCCGGAGACTGGGGGTCAATATAAGGAGCCCATTCCTCCATCTCTTCGAACGTATCAAGAAAACCCAGAGGCACTCTCGCCTCTACAGAAGCAAACATAGAAGGCCGCCCAAGATACAGAGATTGCGTAGCATCTGTTATGAAAGCACTCCAGTAAAGGCGCTTGCGCATCTCCTGTTCTAGATCTCTTCTGAGAGTCTGGCCGTAATCTTGGGCGGATTTGCTCTGATAATCTGGACTGAGCGCTAGATGGCAGCCCATATCGATTATCATGCGATATGCCGTCCCGGAGAGATTCCAGCCTGCGCTTGATCGGCCCTGCGAGACCAGTGTTGCACTGGCCAATAGCAGAGCAACTGCAGTAGGGATGCTGGGCTTGTCGATCTCTTCTGCTAATAGCTGGCGGAATCGGGTGTAATACCGAGCGCCAACACTCGCTGGGTCTCCATCGATTCTCAGACATGGTCTGTCGCTATAAAGAGCGCCCGCAAAGTATATCGAATTTAATAGTAATTTGTTGGCCCATGGTCCTCCCCCATTAGCAAGACTATCCATGATAGCTGGGCGGTATGAAACCAAATATGCATAGTGCTGCCGGTTAAAGTGAATATCAAAAAGATGTTTCGCCAGCTCTGGCTCACAGCCATCAAGGTCAATAGTGCTGGAGGGTTGCTGGAAGATGCGAGGCTCTCGTTGCCGCTGGAGGGCAGCATTGCTGATAAGTCTTGCTTTGGAGGCAGAGACAGCACGCTCTCCTTTCCATTTCATTTTGGAGATGTTCTCGTTGTGCTGCGCTTGAGAGGATGGATTCATGATGCTGGCAAGGCCATGGACTGACTTCACGCAGCCATGTTCATGGAATACACCAGCGACTCGCGCTTCACAGGGCGACATTCCTGATTCGTCTTGGCTGTCAAGGTGTGAGAAGGGCTGTGAGCTCACAGGCGTTGAGAGAGATTCCCCATTCTGATACATAGAAGGTGGATGGCTGGTCGTATGCGAAGGCCCGGTTGATCCCTGTCCTCGCCAATCAACTCTACTAGCATTGTATGCGCCATCAGTATCGGTTTGGCCATTACCGGCCTTCCTTTGAGTCAGATTCTGGCTTGGTGTCGCGGCATGTCCCATTGGGGTTGCGAGAGTGTTGTTCCCGGTCATACCACCCACCGAGACAGACGGTTTCCCGAACGATTTAGCACCTTCAGCTATTTGAAAGCGTCCAGCGCTCCTCTCCCCCGGTGATTGTAATCCCTCGTGGTCACCCGGTTGAAGGTCTCCTTCATCCAGGTCAGCATCTCCGGTAGCCTCCGGCAGCCAGTCACCAAGCTTAGCATGATTTGGAACAATGCCGGATATTTTCATATGCTCCAGCATAGCGGCGACGGCAGCCTCGAGGCTTTGCACACGCGCTCGCGATGGCCGGGGATCGCGCCGGGCATCATTGGGGTATTGGCAGCTTGAGCCGTTGGCCTGGCACTCCTGGCAGTGCGGTCGCGTCCCGTCACATTTGATCTTTTTCTGGCGACAAGGCGTACATGTTTTGCATGTCCTGACCCCTGTGCGAGCCTCTTTTGGTTTCTGCACTCGGGGTGTCATACTGCCATGACTGTCCTGGGAGGTGAAGTGCTCAGCGATGGCACGAGATCGTCGAATTCCGACGTGTGGGGCGGCTGGTCAGGGCAAAATTCCCCGGTTTACATTCTCCGCTATGAATCTGTGAATGTCGTCCGGACTTCAATGTCCGATGGAGTACACCGAAATTGCAATTTGAGGCTCGGTACGATATTCTCTCTTGGAGTCGTACTTGCATACAAAGTAGCAGTGCAGTCGAGAAGCGCTCTCAATTGAGTACTACTATCATAGATTCGAAGAACCCCCCTGCTTAGCTTGAACCCAGGTAGAATCGCGATTATTAGCTTTGATTAGATCGCCTCCAGCTGACTCCAGCTGATTCCAGCTCAAGCCGGCAGAGCCTACATGATTCCCCGCCGTGGCGTGCTCGATTTCTCAACGTTGTAGACAAAATCGTGATCCCGCCCCACCTCAACAATTTCCTCGGCCCTGCACAACCAACGCCAACACAGCTACACGTTGCCTCCCAGCTTCAGCCTGCCCACGAGAGCTCTACAGTCTTAAATATCACAACCACAAGAGAGCCAATAGCCAACATGCCAATTATCACGGACTTCAAGCTCCCGGCCTCGGCGCAGTCTATCACGCTGCCTGAGGGCCCAAACTCAGAAATCTTCATTGCCTTCATTGCCTCAAATGATGCCGTCACAGGCCAGCCGTGGTGCCCCGATGTTCGCGCAGCGCTACCACATATCAAGACTGCGTTCGCGGCCGACGATGCCCCCACTGTAGCGCTAGTCGAGGTGGGCCAGAAGCCAGAGTGAGATTGCCATTCAAGCCAGCTTAGATTTATAGTCTATACTAACAAGTTGTCTAGGTGGAAAGATCTCAACAACTCTTACCGCACAGTATGGAAGGTGCAAGGAATCCCAACTCTGGCGCGTTATCAGCTGGTCGAAGGAGTGGTTTCGGAAACCGGCAGAGTGACTGAAGTAGAGATTCTGGACTCCCCCAAATTCAAGGCCTTCCTGAGTGAGAAGTCAAAGATTTGAAAGCTTTGATATGCAACGGTTGAACTATGTCTCTCACATTCGAGTCCAAAGAGTCAGTCATGAGCTCCGACCTCTTATTTCCAGTGTTATTGGCACACATCATAGCATGCATACAACTACTGCGAAGCTCTTACTTGCATCTACTAGTTCAGAAACAGAGCAAAATCCAGCAAAGTCCATTTTATGAACCAAAATTCTCGTAAACCGCTTACTAGAAGCAACTCCGGAGACCGGAATGTCAACTCCGTTAGAGCCTCTGATTGGTCGTTTTCAGTCACAGCATCTGGTTGAGTCAGCATTTCGGCGGATTTGCCATTTCAACTCCGACAAGCAGGCGAAAAGGACTGGTTGAATTGCTCAAGAATCTTTGTGTCTGTCACATGGGAGGTACCTGTCCTGAGTTCTATGATACACTGGCTTAATATGGTCAAAACCTCCCAGCAGGGTCGGCTTGCCGTCAAGAAAGCACCGGCACCCTACGGCCATGCCTGCATCAGCTGCGTACGAGCTAAATGTAGATGCATGACGCCTGCTAATGGAAGCTGCGAAAGGTTTGTTACAGAAGTCTCAAATTATCTTTTTTCGAGCTGCTAATCCCTCGAAAAGATGTACTCGCATGGGCAAAGAATGTCAGCCCGCGCAAAAAGTGCGCAAACGCAACGCAGAGTCAACTGTAAACCGGCTTTCTGTCGTTGAGTCCAAACTTGATACTCTTATTTCAGCTTTACAAGGGAATGGTCTAGATATCCCTCTCAATTCTAGCTCACAGTGGCCCAGTGGGGACCAGGGCACGACACAAGATTCCGAGGAAGAGCCAGATGTTCCCGATGCTTTGGCAGCGGAAGGCTCAAGGCTTGGACGGCCACTACAAATACGTTCAAATGATAACTTCCCGCCATTCTATGCGTTCCTAAAGGAATCTGAGATCCTTGGTAACTTTCGAAGAGTCAACTTGCATTATCTGCCTTTCATTCATTTGCCAGAATATGTGACGAGCGAACAACTCTCTCGGGAGAAACCGTTTCTCTGGCAATGTATAAAGGCCATATATACCTTCAAGTTGTCAGAACGCGAAATGGCCTTTGCGTCAATCCGTGACAAAATCCATCAGAAAATTATCATGGAAGGCGCTCCGAGCATTGATATTCTGCTTGGAATGTTGGCTTTCATGTCTTGGTGAGTATACATGTATCGTACTATATCTCTACATGAGTCTGACGTCTGACGTCTACCCAGGAAAACGCACTCGGCCAAGCCTTTTCTGAACATGTATAACCATTTATTGATCGGAACTGTCTCTGAGCTCGAACTAGACAAAGAGGATACTACAGACAACGCGCCTATTCGAATGTTTCATCGCGAGATCGAGTTGACACCAAAGACTGGTCCGGAAGTTACTATGGAAGAACGACGTGCGGTATTAGGATGTTTCATTATCTCTGCTAGGTTTGCTTCAGATCTCCATTTTCAACATGTTCATGTGTTTAACGATTTTGTATTAGCATTATGTCGATGCTCGGGAAAGGTATTTGTTTGCGTTGGACCCCGTGGATGGATGAAAACCTCGGGCTATTGCAAAAGAGGAAGGAATGCTCTGGCGACGAACTTCTTGTCGCCTTGGTGAGGATACAGCTAGTTGTTAGCAAGATCTACATGTTTCGACACGATAAGAAACACGCAGGTTCGACCACAGTTGCGATTGGATTCTGGCGATCGCAGCTGGACGCCGCCAGGAACCAGATTTCGCCTTCCTGTCAGGAAAATAGTATGCCTCCCTTGTCCCTTTCCTTCCTTTTCTCTGAGTCCGACAAGCCAAGGTTCTGACTATCTCCAGGTGTCGTGCAGATCTACCTGCTCAATGCTGAGCTGAGCGTCCAAGAACTGTCATTTGACGCGTTCACTGCACAAGGATTCTCGGAGATCGACGGATATGGGGCTCTCAACACTGCTGTCCAGACTGCGAAATCCCTTCTCGATGTTTGGATGCGCCTGCCGCCAGAGCACTATCTAGGCCTTTCGATCATTGGGTTCTTTCACTTCAACCACGGGTTGATGGATCTCCTCAAATTATCCACTCTCGAGTATCCGGGATGGGCGAAGGGGCACGTACAAGGCACTGCGAATATTCGTCAATATATAGATGCTGCAATTGCCAATTTCCACGAGTCAGCTAAGCAACTAAGTGACCTCGCCGAGGAGAACATGTTCGAGCAAACTGCCAAACTTTTTCTGGCGCTCAAGCACAAGTGGGAGCCCTTGCTTGACAACCCGTGGCAGCATGCATCCACAAATGACAGGACCTCTGCGACCATGACGTTCGATGACGGTTTTCATTCTGATTCTTGGATATTGGAGGGGCTTGATAACGATTGGATGGCTGAATTCCTAAAGCTGCATTAGAAAGCAAGGGCAGTCGATTTCGATAGAAGCGCTTTCATCCCAATCCATCTTCAAGGCCGTGGTCAAGATGATTGGGGTTTAATCAATCTGTTAGTCAAGCTTCCGTCAATGCTCATGTGCAAAATCGATGCAGCAAAAGCGTGATGGATAGACCAAATTCCATAAACAGATGGTTGACAAAACGCGAGATAGATCACCCCAATTGCCGAGGCTGCATTGGCAGCGGCTGATGCCACACCGAGCACATCAATGCTCCGTCCGCACGAAGGATCGATTCAAGTGTCACCGCTAACTCTCGTTCATGCAAGCGAATCGAATAGTCAGGGGCCAAAGTAGCGCGAATGTCTCCTTTTCATCGAATTGTCCCCATTATTTGCCCCTTTCAAAGCCTGGTGTGGGCCTGATCCCGCTATGCCGAGCGGACTCCGTTCTGGACAGATCGAATGGACCAAAGGATTTTCGGGGTGGGATAGGATTCAAAGATACTTCGTATCTTTGCCGTGTTGTCTGGAGCTTCCGCTATCTATGGAGTAAAAGAAGATTCTGAAATTTGAGCCGTAAGAAAAGATCAGAAGATCATGAAAAGTCGCCTGCATTAGTTTCTGGCATATAATCCAATCCACTCTTGTCGCAATAATTTCATGAATCTAGCGCTCGGAGTCCAGGCACGCCTTACGGTGTAGAAACCGCGGTAGAGATGAGTTGCCGCGATGCCGACTACTGCCGTCGACCCGCCCCGAACCACTTTTCCAGCTCCGACCAGGCAACTCCTGATAAACGAGGAGCAATTCTTGCTTGAAAATACCCACAACGAGCAGAGATTATTAAACGCCTGTAGCACATGCTAAACAATGCTCGAAAATCAAAGGAGTTAGCTCTGCGAGTTCTGGTCGGTCTGGGGCATCCTCTGTACGGAGAGTAGGGTTAGGGTGGTCTGAGGGTCCCTCGATAGTGCTAAGGGGCCGGGAGGAAGATTTGAAACAAATTAATCCCGATGACCTGGGGTCCCGCAGGGTCTAGCATAATCAGCCCCAATTCATGGGGAAGTTCGTGCAGAATATGTGAAGAAGAAGATGAAATAAACTCATTCAGCCTCACTAAATAAGAGTTGCTCGATTTACGCAATACTGAACGTTAGCTACGCAAGAGCAGGATTTACTTCTCCGACCGTTTGTTGACAGATTTTCCCTGCATATTGACTGATCACGCAAACTCAGGATGGCGTGCGCCAAGAGCCTGACACCAAGGTTCCCTGTCGGGGGCAGATCGACAAGAAAACACTAAAAAGTACGGCGTGGTTCGTTCCTGGCCCGCGGAAATTTCGGGTGGGACTGTCCGGACTCCCCGTCCAGCGGAAATGAAGCCTGCGTGGGTCGATCAGGATCTGATCGGGCTAGCAGAGCCATCCAGCGCTTTCCAGGGTGCCCAAGGTGGGCAGCAGGGTCCAGTGAGAGCACAGCAACTTGTTTCGGGCCACATTGCCAGCATGATCTGAAAACTAATCCTGAGAAAGCAAATGAGGATGTTCAGTCACACTGGTCTGTATTTTGGTGTAAATAAACAACAACGGGCTACGACAACAGGACGGCAATAAGAAGACTGCCCGTACAGTATGGAGTAGCAGCGGCGAATTTCCGGCATAGCCGGTGGATGGATCTCGTGTTCACTATTAGCGGCTCTCGAGCAATGCCAGGAAATAGTTCGGAGACGCGGATTGCAAACAGATCATAGGATCATTAGCAGAGCCGCCGCTATTGAAACAGACAGAGGCTTAAATTAAATATACGAACGTGCAACTGTGGAAGCGAAATCGACACTATTGACATGGGTTCCATGTGGCAGCCTCAACATAATCATGGTGGGTGAGCGCTGAGAACCGGGAAAACACATTCCCCATGATCGACTGGATGATGTAGCCCCCGAAGGATGCAGAATCGATCGAGGACATGCCCCGAATTTGCCTAACCCAGATAATCTGTAAATAAAAATCGACGTGCCGAATGTGCTGGCGCGGGGGCGAGCCAGTCTTTTCTACCTAAGCCCTACCAATCAACAGTCCTTGGCGAAGCCTTCTACGATTTGAGGCCAAGATGGGAAAGCGGGATACGATCCGGGAGAAGACACCACGAAGGAGATTGAATGGTGGTGGTATTATTTACCTTACCTGGATACGGGGGAGGGTGGATTATGAGGGCTTTGTCCCCTGAAGATCTAGCCTGAAGTAGGGCTAAGATGTGGAGAGCCGCGATTCCCGTAGCGCATGATTGGGTCATATTCTCGCGCTACAGTTGACCCTTTTGTTTTCCTGGCCCGTCTCCCCGTTTTCATGGCGTCTCTCTGCCTGTCGGTGATAGAGTTTGCGTAAAGGACCCAGTTGTTCTGGTGGAAGACGCAGCAACGCCACCAACGTGTCAACTGCGCCCCCAAGGCCCTGTTGCCTGCGCTTCTTAAAATATCCATGGATCTCGTCTACACCCTGTACCGCTAAGCGACAGGGGCAGTGATCTCGGCTATCGGGTGGCTACATCATAGTAATATAAATCGATCACCTTTCCCGCCGCAATTTTGCGTAGTTTAATCTGGGTAATCCGGGTGGGCGGAGCATCAGGGCCCAAAGCTCTGGGCTAGCTTCCAGGATCAGCAGCATTATTGATGTGTGGGCCGGAGCAATTCGGTGGTGTTGGGTCCATATAAGCTCACACTAGCCAGCCACAGCACGCGATCGGAGCATTGGTGGATAATGCCCCCACTCCGCCTCTGAGATGTACCTGCAGATCTTAATCTGGCAAGACGCCTATGTTATCATGATTTTCTGTGTTGTCGTGGGCAAAGTGACTGATCCTCTTGGGTGTTTTCGCATGACATACCGGTTTATTTCCCGCTAAGAGGGCTTGGTTTGGGTTTCCTGGGCTCTGACTGGCACATTCCCTGCCTTCTACGCTGGTTCATAGGGCTTCTAGAATGTTTTGATACATAGGCTAGTATTCACTTCTCGTCATCGTGGACTGTATGAGACCGGGTATAGCACCAAGCCGTGCTCGTTATGGGAGCACCTACCACACGTGGGTGCTCTTACCTCTTACGTAGCAGTCCCCCTAAGTATGTGAAGCCCACAGGCTCAGAAGTCCTGATTCTGGATCCATCATTCCCCTTCTCCTTTTCTGTGTTCCTTTCCTAACCTGGGTTAGGGTTTAGTACTGGAGATTAGAGGTCCACCATCACCGCACCCTCTGAGATGTCCACTGGAGTCTTTTCCACCACTAGAACATGATTGATGGGGCTGACCCGCTTGCACAATTGGTCCAGATTAGGGGGTCTCTCTGCCATCAGGAGGCGAAAAGGTAGTCCATAGTGTATAAATACACGATCTGCCGATTTCCCTGGCTACTCCTTCCTTCTCTCTCTATCCCAACACATTGTCACTCTTTTTAAGTCTCCGACTTTAGTCACTCTTTATACTTAATACCCTAATCCATCACAATGAAGGCCTCCTTTGTTACCTTGGCTCTGGCCATGGGCGCTGCTGCTGCCCCTACCTCCAACTCCAACGGCCTCGCTGGTCTGTCTGCCCTCACCGGCAGCCTCACCTCCGTCCTCGGCGGTGTCGAGGGTCTCGTCAAGAACCTCAACATTGGCGACATCACCCAGGAGCTCGGCCTTAACAAGCTCCCCGTCGTCTCCACCGTCGGTGACCTGACCAAGGCCCTCGGCAAGTCCTCCACTGAGGATGACTCCAAGCCCGCTGTCTCCAACGGCAAGGTCGTCCAGAACCTCGGCCCTCAGCTCCAGAACGTCCTCACCATTGCCGGCCCCGACGTTGGCTCTCTGCTCATCGAGCTGAGCCCTGAGGTCACTGCCCTCGTCTCCGGCCTCGGTCTCCCCGCTCTCGGTGCTCCTCTCGGTTCCATCGTCGCCTCTGCCTCCGGCCTTGGTGGCCTCGTCACTGGTCTCGGCCCTCACGTCAACGGTCTCGTTACCGTTGTCGGTGCTGACGTTGGTGCTCTCCTCATCTCTCTCTCCCCTGAGGTCTCCGGTCTCGTCTCTGGTCTTGGTCTCCCCACCGTCGGTGTCCCCGTCGGTACCGTCGTTGCTACTGCCGGCAAGAACCTCAAGCGTGGTGAGATCGTCAACGACCTGACCCCCGCTGTTGGCAACATCCTCAAGGTTACCGGCCCCAACGCCAAGAACCTCCTTGTTGAGCTCTCTCCCTCCGTTGCCTCTCTTCTCGCTGGCCTCGGTCTCACCGGTGCCTCCGCCCCCGCTGGCCAGGTTGTCAAGACCGCTGGCAACGTCGGTGACCTTGTCTCTGACATCTCCGGCCCTACTGAGGACCTCCTCACCGTTGTCCACAAGGACGGCTCCGCTCTCCTCATCAAGCTGGCTCCTTCCGTTGCCGCTCTCGTTACCGGCCTTGGCCTCCCCTCCGTCGGTACCCCCGTCGGCTCCGTCGTCACCACCGTTGGTAACAACCTGTAAATGATAAGCACTTGCTTGTCTAGCGGCGGCTTTGGTTTACGCAGCAATGGATAGCGTTTCGGGAAACCTTGTGTATTCCCCACAAATCGTGCATATATGGGAACCTAGAACGGTTATTTTCTTATGATCTTTTGGAAGATACGGACTGTTACTTCTCCGGTCTTCATTTGTTTCTATATCTCTATCTTGCCAATGCATTAATTCTAATGTTCATAGAGGTACCACTGCTCAGCAGCCCTTATAAATTTTCTATTCAATCTCGAATTGGATATCATGTACTCCGTATCACTCCGTAAACAAGTAATTGCCTTATGTCCTATGGTTGCAATAAGTTGTAGTCCGTAGTCATCAGTCCTTGCATGTGCGTCCCGTCTTCGGTCGGCATGCCGGCTCGCTACCACTTAGATTAATCTCATTTAAACTATTCACATGTCAACCGGCACTTCGCCTGTCGGCCTCCCATGCCTCCCGAGGCTCAGGATCACGGCCGTCTCTCGGTAGAAATGATTGATCCTTCTTTGGATTCTCGGCTTGCCTAGTGCTTCGATCGCTGCGGGCCCGATTTGAAGCTCCTGATCCTGAATCCACTTTTGCTTGTACAGCTTCCGTCTACCGTGCCACCCCAACCCTGGAGATACCAAATAACATTTTCTTCCCCTATGTCGTGTTCCATCCATCCTATCTGCACTTAAATACTCAATTTACTGAAATCGGAGGTCCGCTTGGTTATATGGTCATTATTTAACCTTGAAATAACCTTGGAGCTTCCAAAGCTGGATTCTCCTGTCAATGCTAACCTCGGTTCACATATATATATCCAAGCTCCACATACGGGAATAGGGTCAACTTGCAAATTCTGAAAACTCGATCAGTCCTTCCAACATTGAAGGGTTTAATTATTAGACACAGATCTAGGTAAGAATAATGATGGAAGACCAAGTAGATCATAACCCTCTGATGGACCTTTGTAGGCGTCGTAGTCGGCTTGGACGCGAGGTGTCCAAGGCACGGGGCGCTTTTGATAAGGATCGGTGTATTTTGGATCTTTGAATGATATATGCCGTTCGGTGGTGTTTGATCGACCCTTGTATTCGGGGCCAGGAACAATCGGGCGTTGTCTTTTGAAGGGGTCATAGACTTCTTTCGATCCTCGTTTCGTCCAAACCTGATGAGATCCACACCTCTCATCAAAATCTTGTCCTGGGCCGCTGCTTTATCGAAATCCGGACCATGGTATAGAGACTTTGAGGTAAGGAAGACACCGAGAAGCAATCGCGCGAAGAGCATTGCGAGGTAAAGCATGATAATTTTAGGAGACTGTCTGCACAAAATTGACTTCGAACTCTGGTTCAATCGTCGGCGTATTCGCTGTAGTCGGATGCCTTTCAATCTCTTGGCCTGGCAACGACTCGCTCTTGGTCGCTCGTCGCAGCCTGTCCGCGTTTATAACTGGGTGGATCAAGGTGCCAGGCGGTAGTCTAAGGCGGAAGGCGTTGGGGTGAGGTTGCTCCAGGACCTCGAAGGGACTCATGGACTGGTAGCCGATATTTCTTGATGGCTGGCTCGTCCTGAGCCGTTTGGTTGACAGCATAACGTAGGTATATTAAAATCGCGTACCCGGGGCTTGTCTTTATTCAAGAACATGCAATGGACTCAGGCCAGGAGAAAGCTCAAAGGGTATATGAAAGGAACTGATGAAGCAATAATATATGGAGCTAGCTGGCTAAACAAGCCGATGAAAAGAGATGAAGCAGGGAAGAGGGAAGAGGGCCTGGAACGCTACCTACTATATAGACAGCTAACGGCGGACTCCGCGCGATGAGGAAACACCCGGATCCTGGGGATGGATCTCATCACGCTCCAATGAGCACTTTCGACAAGAAAGGAATGGTAAGTTATTCTAACCATGTAGCGGATATAGCTCCGACAGTAGCTATAGGGTATCAGAAACTATGCTACGGCAGTCGCTGAAGGCTATAGAAACCAATATGTCTATTCGTATCGATGTTTACATACTAGGTCACTGACGATAAAACCTCCAGTCTGAGAATATAACATCTGATGAGCTCAAGCGTGCTCTCGCTGCCTGCATGGTCTTCGCATTTTACCCTCTTTACTGGGTCATCTCCGGCCAAATCTCCGGTAAATTCGTCTCCCAGGCTGGTCAGATGGACGGCCACGGCATTACCAAGGATCTCATGCAGTCTGTCCCTGAGACTGTCATGCGAATTGGGTATTATCAGCAGAATGCTCACCGTCACATGCATAGATGGGAAAGACACCACTTATCTGCAGTTGACTTATAGAATATGACACGGGGCGCGGATCTAATGTGAAACGGAGGGACAATCCGAAACATTTTATGAGAAATAAAATTATGTTACATTTCACTGCTCTTACAAAGTAGAGGCTCAAAGAGGGCACCTATGGGATTATGAGATGCCTTCAGGAAACTTTACAGAGTACATTGAGATCAGTTGATGAGCGGTGGTTGAGAAAAGACTACCGGTTCGGAAAAAGATAAAGATATACGACACTCGATATTATTAACTCAAATCATTGATAATTGATAGTACCCTCTGTCTTTATGAGGAGACATCAATAGTCTCGCAAAACGATCATAATGATTTACCAAGGACAACAAAGCATAATTGCTGTAAATACCCCTTTAATGCAGAATAGAGCCACGATATCCCGGCTCATATCATAACCCGTATCCCGAGTAACCATGAGCGCCCGGTGGCATCGATGACACATTAGAGTAGGAGAGATCAGGCACATGACCCGGCGACGGTTCGGCAAGACGCTCGACAAGCGCGGCAGACTCACGCTCAAACTGCTCGAGTGGATCACGCAGATCCCATTTCCGAGCGCAGTATTCGAGTAGATCGCCAATGTATTGGAGGCAGCGTCTTGCGCGCGGGCGACAGCTGACGCGGTCTTCTTCGGCGAGAAAAGGTGGGTTGGGAGTACCTGCTGGAACGGGCGGAGGGACGGGGACGGTTGGGCTGAGGAGGAAATCTAAGTCTTGGGAAAGGACTTGAATGAAACGACGGGCGACTTGCTGGACGCGCTGAATTTCGAGGTAGGCGAGGAAGGGGAAGGCAGTTGGATTCTCCAGCACTTGGTGAATCTGACTGATGTAGTCCATGCAGCGGTCGAAAAGGACGGCTTTGTTATATTCGCACGGGTCGGGGTATCGGTTGGATGGAGAGAGGAGCATGATGATGGTGTAGAGAAGCTCAAGGCGGTAGAGGAGGTGGAAGTGGTTAGGGACGTTCTTGGGACATGAGTGGTACCATTCGCGAGCTTGGAAGTATAGACTCCAGATCTGGACTAGGGGTTGGGATGATGGTTCTCGAGAGCTGTAATACATGTCTTGGTAGCCAGCAGAAAGAATATGGCGAATTTTGACTAGGTGAAGGGCTGGTGCTGGGCTTCGAAGGAAAATGTGACTTTGCTCTGAAGGCGAAGTCTCTGTTGTGACATCGGAGGGCATTGATACATCAACCGAAGCATCTGAAAATGAAAATGTCCGCTGGAGGGCAGTGCTTATTCCTCTATTGGCATGTTAGCTTTCTCCAGAGCTGATATTGTCTGCCCATAGGGGAATCGAACCTATCCAGGCCGTAAAGACAGTGGAAAACACGCCGCCGAATATCAAGCTTCGACTGGCTTGACAGAACCTCTGCTGGAGGATCTTGGTGCAGGCCCAAGTCCACCGCGACGCGGACTGCCATTCCCACCAGATACCAGCTCCGGAAATGAGTTGGATCCACCAGTGCATATTGGGCAAGCAGCAGGATCGCCTGGATACCTGGGATGGACCCAGGACGAAGAACATCTTCAGCGTATGTGAGGGCCTCTGATACAAGAGCAAGTGCACGTTGATGGCTCTTGTCGTTAGCTTGATATGAGACAGACGCAGAGGCGACAGCAAGAACCATGCGTAGCATCCAATGATCAAAAGGTTTCGCAAAACGACCTTGTGATTGGTAGACAGCATCTACCGAGGTCCAAAAATTTGTCTCGATGAAGAACGGAAGCTGTACAAATACATTATCGAAGTAGAACTGCAGCAACGGCGTTGCCTCGTGGCGTGGGGGCAGAGCGTTTGGTGATAAGGGTGGTGGGTACCCGACTGTCGCAACCGATAAGAGCAGATTGGCGAAGCTGGTCTTCGAGGTGATGCCATGGAAGTCTCGAGAGGTCGCGTTAACGGACAAGAAACCGAAATCCCCCACTAGGTCATCGATATCAGACACTTCTCGCCTATGGGCAGAGCCTGTGGGCGCCTTTGACGAGGCCGCGGTAATTGAGACCTCGCGGGGCACGCCATCCTCCTCCACGGGAAGGGAGCTTTGACGGTCCTGAAGTAAAGCAATCTTTCGTTCTAGTTTTTCGCAGTATCCTTCGAGAGACGCGACGTAGCTGCGTTCCTTGCCTTTGGCAAACTCGTCACTGGCGCCGGAGCAGGAACTGGCTTTGCCGACTTTCTCGCAAGCCGAACAAGCGGGGAGTTTGCCATCGCATTTGATCTTTGCGGTCCTGCATCGTGAACACGCAGCGACGGGACGACTGACCTTTAGCAAAGGATTGTCTAAGAAGGTGGCGGCCGAGGGCATGCTGGCGTGTTCATCACGAGCCAGAGCCCTTGGAGTTGTGAGAAGTTAGACAAGATGGAGCTCCTGGCGGGTTTCGCGTCAGCAGATCTTCCCAACGGGGCGGCTCGCTTTGCACCCTTGCGACTTGCGACTTGCGACTACTCTTGCAACTCCCGGTTCCGCGTCACCACATTGCTTTTTTCGGGTCTCTCGCTGCCTTGAAGTTCGGACTGACCTGTCAACTCGAATTGGACTCCCAATTGCCCTACCCAAGTCGCTATCGTACGACGTCGAGAGGCGGAACAAACCCCACCGCTTATCAAGAGGCCCAAGTGTTTCGGGGCAGACGAAGGCGACAGCAAAGGCGACCGGGCCCCATTAGATCGTGGAACACCAGGGCCTCACCGTGGTTCTCTTTGAGCAGGAGTGGTTCGCGCCAATTGCGGCAGGTTCGAGATGGAGCTCAGCGCTAAGAGCCTCTTCAAGCTACGGGATCGAGATTAACGTATTTGCGTATCGAACGCTCTGGCTAACTTTAATTAACTAGGCCCGTAGACCTACACTCGTAGACTACACTCGTAGACTACACTCGTAGACTATACTCGTAGACTGTAGCCGAGGCCCCGGGTGATGCCCAACTGCGCTCGCGATATTCATGTCTCTTTGTCTTCCCCCACTACCCGGGTCCCTCCCGTCGCTTCCAAACTCCTCTCCTTCCACGATCCAGACCCAGGCCAGACCCCTTACCGTTTCAATGTTAACGGTTTGATGTGGCCCGAGTCCCTCCTTGAAACGCCTCGTCCAACCTCCTTCGGGTCCGGACCATGTCACTGCGGAAACATTGGGGTCCTGATACGAGCTCCGGAGAGGCCATCCTCGAACTCCCATCGCATGTGACTTCTTCCTTTCGATCCTCTGTGGTGTCCCAGCCATGACTCTGAGCTCGCCTGCTCCCGGCCTACCGTCGCCGGAGTCGTTCTCCCTGGAGCCGCCTGATGGCCGCATCGCTCACACCCTCACGGCCTGTACTCGGTGTCGCCAGGTACGATGCAAGCGCTCCCCTCGGCAGCTCCAACCCTTCCCGCACGCGAAGGATCACCCTTCGCGGGAGAGGCGCAAACTACACTGGAGCTTGTTCTGTAGAGAAAAAGAATAGACAGGCTAACTTTTTGAATCCCGTAGCGAAAATCCAGATGCGACCCTGGGCTCCCGCGATGCGCGCCCTGCGAACGAAGCGGTGCCAAGTGTGTCTATTACGACTCGACCCGCGATGCCACGATCCCGCGCACCTATATCGTATCACTCCGAGAAAAAGCTCGCGCGCTAGAAAAGAAATTGGCTGCCGCCGAGAAGGATGTCAAGCATTCTGCAGATGCTGAATTGATGGTGCGGGGCGCTGGGCGGATCCGCTTCCAAGAGAACGATGAACCTCGCTACTTGGGCCCGTCAAGTGGAATTGCAATGACAAGATTGGTCATGGAGATGGCCAAGCAAAATACAGATTCGAAAAGCATCAAAGACGTCGTTCCTGAATTGACCGCCCAAGAGATCAAAGCGGCCTTCGCCAGCGAAGACTCCAAGCCGACATCCAAGGTGTATCCTATGATCAGCTCCATTCCACAGCCCAACCTGCCGCCACACAATTTGACATACAAGTTGATAGATGTTTTTATGGTTAAAGGTATTGAACCTTGTTCGAGTCGCACAGACGCTCCCGTAACATGGCTAACGATATCTATCTACGCAATCTAGCCCAAGCTATGCTCCCAGTACTACACGAACCAAGCTTTCGTCGAGAAGCCGATGAAGTCATGAATGGATCGACAGATCCGTGCCATAATTTCCAATTGCGAATGGCCGTGGCAATCAGCATGCAAAAGATGAGTCCTGAGTATGCGGGACTAGCTGACAGCTACTACCTTGCTGCCCTACCATATCTGGAGCCAGTTCTCAAGAAAATGGATCTCAGAGCTTTGCAATGCTTGGTGATGATTGCTCAATACTCCATGTTGACTCCCACTCGTACCGCAGCGTACTGGGTTGTTGGGACTGCCGTTAAGCTCACTCAGGATTTGGGTTTGACCGAAGAAGCAACAATTACAAAGCCGCAAAATGGGAAAAGCCTGAACCCCTTGGAGATTGACATGCGCCGGAGGCTATTCTGGGTCGTAACTTCCATGGAATTTGGACTTTCTCATTCATTAGGCCGCGCAAGCTGCTACAGTGTCTCCCATGATAACCTTGATGTCGACTTCTTCGAATTGGTGGATGATCGCTACATTACTGCAGAGGGGATCACACCGGGAGCCAAGCCGGTTCTTGGGAAGTGCATCGCCGTCCATTTCTTCAAGATGCGCCTCCTTCAACTCGAGGCGCGGCGGGCTCTCTACCTTAATCGCTCCGATACTCCAGTCGATGACCAGGACCCTTGGTTCACGCAAATGCTGGCAAAAATTGACCGCTGGACGGAAAATTGTCCTAGAAACTACGATGGGACTGGCATGAACGTTAAATGGTATGCCCGAGAAGAACCTCCCAACCCCCCTTTCAGTTATACTGACCACGCTTCATTACTATAGGTTCGAAGGGCGGCGCAACACAATCATAATTCTTATGTATAGGCCTTCCCCACAGATCCCAGAACCATCTGTTCAAGCCGCCAAAATATGCTTCGAGGCATCGACATTTAACATCGTCATGCACAAAGAGCAGATGGTCACCGGATCCGTGGATCTGACGTGGATATTTACGCAGGCTTTGTTCATGGCATTGAACACAATTCTTTGGACTCTCTCGTACCCAGAAATTCGGAAAGAACACCCCATTCATGAGGTCCAAAACTACTTGGATATGGCGCTGGAAGTCATTATGTACTCTTCTGAGCGATGGCCTGGTGTCATGTCTGCATATCTGCTATACAGACGACTTGTTGAAGCGTGCTTGAAAGCATACAACACAGATGAATCTTTCGTTGTTCATTCACCCTCCAGCCATCCTACACCGACATCTTCTCAAGGCGTGACGACACCACCGGCAATGTCGAGTCCTTCCAGCACAACACCATCATCATATTACGCCCAAAGCTATCGAACGACCAATCCTGCGATGAGTGAGAACGCATCCACAGGCACCGTTTCCCGAGGCCACTCAGCCGACCCGGCCTTCTCTTTCCCCGAAAATACTCCTCCAGCTTATGTCGCAGATCCAAATGCATCGATTGGAGTCTCCGTTGCAACTGGGTTCGGGGTCAACCAATCCCCCGTCGCACCTGTCACACAAGCCCCTGCTTCAGAAGCAAACTATGGCAGAATTGGCGCAATTTACCCGGACGTATCTATCGATCCCAATACTCCTTACAACGCAATCCCATCTGTGGTCCCTGGTCTCCAGGGCTGGGACCCGAACTTCTCTCTCGCATCTACCACCGCCGGCCACCTTGCTTACATTGATGCTGCAGTCGACCCCATGCAATGGTCAAGCACAATTGAGGACCAATTCTCACAGTACTTCAATGAGCCTTTCCCGATACCAGCGTGGCGTGAGCGCACACTCAGTCAACAAGAGCAAATCGAGTTGATGGCTTCACTGGAAGAAGCTATTCCGGATGTATCAGCACAGCTGGTCCGGGAGTCTAATGCTTTCTATCAATCATGAAAATAATTTTTCCGATTCAGGTCGGTGGTCATCGCTGGCGGTGGGACCCTCACAGGCATATGGTAGTGCGTCTTCGGTGTTGGTTTTTTGACCGCGTTGGGGTCTCTGGGACGATCGGTACTCAGGAGACTCCAGGACATGAATTATGGTTATAGCGAAATGAAGTTTTCAGTTTGCCTGAGTCTTTGATGCCGCGTCGCAATTTCTGCGGCTTTGGGACAGGAATGTTGTTTGACAGATACCATATATCATTATCCCCCACATTGATCGCGATATTCGACCCCGACACGGAGGGTTCGCGTACCTTTTCTTCTTCGAAGAGTCATAGAATTTCACATTTGCTTGAAGCGATTGATGTAGAGGCTAGAAGCTACAAAAGACACACCCAGAACCTGGAACATCTGTTTTGTTTCAGTAACAAAGAGGATGACCAAACAAGAGGATGGCGCTTTTGAACAGAGAGTACAATGCTAAATATAAACCCCAGGACTTTGGCCACCTTCGCAGCCACAAGAAAATAACCTTGTTCCAATCTGCAAATAAGATCGTAATCCCATCTAAATAGTTCCTATTCAGGAAATCGACTCTTCGCGTCGGCTTGGGCCCGATTCCCGCGTCACGTGCCCGGCCCGTTTTGCCTCCATCCTCCATCTCAGCGCCGTCTTCGAGAGCATCTGGAACCACCTCTACCACCCTCGCCATCCCCCCCATCACCCCACCCTTCGCCGATCGTATACGACCTCCAGGATCCTCACGATCGCGTGGAATGCATACGATCTAGACCGACCTTGGTATGACCTGCTCGCCCACTTGAGCCGTCGATCGTCGACCGGGAAACCCCCCTCTCCAAAGGCCAGCGCTTGTGTCGAAACAACTCGGATTCCCAACCCGCGGAAAGCCGGCTCTTCTTCGACCCTGGGATATCGATAGACAACGAGGTTTTTCGCCTGGTTCCCATGTCCGATCGTCTCCACCCGGCTTCATTCCTTGCCAGCCCTCCCTCGCCCTCTTCGCCTGCTGCTGGTTCTTTGAAAGAGAATCGCCAGCTGCCCATCTCTTCGGATCATATTCCCCAGACTCCGACATCCCCTCCGTTGATGTCGGTCAGCGATCCAAGCCATGTCTCAAACATCACATCCTCCCAGGCATCACCCAACCAGGCGACTTCACACCCAAACACCTCCTCACCTCCTTCCTCTACCCCGATGTCAACACAGGTATCCCAACAACCAATGAGCACCACAAATTCATTCCCTACGCCTGCGAGCAGCGTCAGTGGGCACCCAGCGAATGCGTCGTTATCGGAGGAATCCGAAAACAAACCATTCAGCGGCGGAACACAGGACGCCTCAAGGAAAGCAGAGGATCAACAGGCTATCGAACACAGACGAACGGACCACGACCGGCAACAATCGACAGAAGCTGGGTCTCGCGATATTGCCCCAAAGTCCGAACCTGCGGCAGACGACGACGCTATGGATGTGGATAAAGAATCCGCACCCAGAGCGGATATTCGAAGTCTCGGTTTAGATTCGCTTCAAGAATCTTTCACCGGGGCTTTCCATATTTGCAAGAGCTGTAAGATTCCCCCAAGTTTGATTGTGGTTGGTAGTAAGGCAGTCGTATGATCGGCACTGTCTTTTTCTTGCATTCTGGAACCAAACTTGTTAACACTGCTCTTCCTGGCTTTACAGCGCCTACTGTAACAGGTCCAGATCCTTCAGTGGATTTGGTATCACTCTACGGACTCGGCCCGGTCGCGAAGTCCGTCGCAAGAATGGACCCCGTCACTGGGGAGAAAATTAACCGTCTACGAAAATCATACGAAGGAAAACTCAAGGGGCTTGGGTTGGCAGGACGAAATAAAGCTGTGAAGCAGGAGCCTGGCGCTCCTGGCAGCCTACGACATTTGACGATGTGGCCCGAGGAAGAATGGCAGAACCAGAAGGTGTTCGGGAAGCCAATCAAGACCAATGACATGGACGCGGCGCTTCAAGATCTTCAACTCAAAGCAATGCAACTTGAACCTGGCCCGGTACTTAACAACGACTTCTGGGAGGATGTGCTCGGTCATGAAAAGCCTACCAAGCAAGGCGCAGCTGAGGCTACTAAAAAGCCTGCAACAATCCCTAGTCGACCAGCCGTACAGGGACACATTCCTGTTACGACCCCTCAAGATCAGGATAGATCACGGCCAAGTCGTGGTCGTAAGAGACACTACGACGACAACAGCTTCGTCGGCTATGGCGAAGGCTACGCAGACGATGATGATGGCGACTCCGGTTTGTACTCCAATGGAGAGGGAACCGGAAAGAAAAAACGGAAGAAGGTATGACAACTTGCAGACTTTCTCTCCTCATCATATCCGGGCGGAGACCAATCCTAATATCAGCCTCAACAGGACCACGTTACCAAAGTGTCAACTCCCATGTCCGAACGTGGCGGAGGCTACTCAGTCGGCGGCGTCGGCAGATTCGGAATTGGCGCCAGATAAAAATCCCCCCAGACTTCAAAAGCACAGTCGCTGCATTTATTCTATCTTCTTTTAAACCCTGAAACTGTCACAAGGTCACGACCAGGGCTCTCATCTCGACGACCCTTCGGAAAAAACCTCCATTGTCCGTGCCTTGTTTTAACTTTTCTCTTTCGACTTCTCAGTACATGTTGCATCACGGTGCTGGATATACCCGGCTTCATCTAACGGACGGCGTTCTGGCGGGGGTGGGAAACAAAGGTATTCCAACGTGAATACGAATTGATTCAGTTGAATTGCGTTTCTGACCCATGTCTGCTTTTTTTTTTCATTGCTACTGCTTTTGTGCTTTTCATGCAAATCGCTCACGAGATTTCCACTGCTGTAATGGCTGGCTTTGCGTTTTATGTTTCTCCCATTTATCCTTTCCTTCAGATGAGTTATCGTGCGATGTCTTTTACATCGACGGTCTGGGGGGGTGCCTCTTGATATTTTTCCGATCTCCTGTTCTCTATCTTCATGGGATTAGCCCAAGTCAGGCTCCCTTGTGTTTGATATTTTTTTGGCCACGGCCTATGATGCCGCGTTGGCCTACTTTAGTGAATCGATTGAATAGACAAAATGTCTCCTGTTCTGTAGAAGTAACTGCCGACGCCTTCTACTAAGAAAGCCTAGTGTACATGCTATCTCATATCTTGAAGCCGAAGTCTAAACAAAAACATTCGACCCACGAAAAGCACACTTACCCAATCCCTGCAACCAAGGCGCCATTACCCGTCATAATCCAATCCCTAATACCCAAAGCCCTAAAAGCCCAACCACATGGCCAACACCAAACCCACATTGACACGCATACGCCAACAAAAAGCCAAGCATAGGCGAACGCCGGGTCCAGTCGCAAATCCCTCCACGAACCCTCCAGCCCAAACGCGAACCTAGCCCGTGAGCCTCAAACACAGCGTGGCACAACGCAGCTGGCCGCTCAGAAAGAGCCAGGTCCCCGGGTCCGAAATAACAGGGATTTGCAACTATTACCCGGCCCGTGGGAATCGGGCTGGGCGTGGATTCCGGATGCCTCCACGTCATACATAAGAAAGAGAAGATCCTAGCGACGCGGCCAATAGAGCTAGCTGGGATCTGCTGGTCGGTGCGTCTTGGTTCGCGTTCGGACCGAAGCGTGGGATCGGGATTGCGCAGGCGTGCGGCTGCTATTGGTTCGCTGTTGCTCGGCTGTTGGGTCTGTGGTTTTTATTGTTTTTGGGAGTTTGGGGGTTGGCTTGAGAAGGGTTTATTTCAGCTGGTTCTTGTTGATTATGAGTATTCTCGCTTCGAATTTCTTTGTTTCGGTCTGATGTTGAGATGGCTTCCGCATTTCAGCCTAAAGTCGAGTTCTAGGGCAGCGCGAACATCGCATAATCCTAGGAATAGGACAAAGGGAAGAGGCTCTGGGATTAAAAGATCGACTACATCGCCAAGATTGTGCTACATTTTCTGCGAATCATGGAGTCTGGAGTCTGGCGCTACTGTAGGGTGTTCACACCTAGCGCCCGGGATATCTGCATGGGACTTTTTGACACGCACTTCGCATGAACGATCGAGTCATGATTCAGGTAAACAAGATGTATTTTGAAAATATAGTACACCCCAAGAGTATTCTCTCGAGCCGACAAAACTCTGTTGTCAGTGCTTCTGATCCTTCTCTTTGTGGCAAGCTGGAGCGGCCCGTAGACATAACCACGGCGTCGCCGCGAACACAGCCCTACAACGCATGGCTGAAGTGGGGCCAGGCGTATTGCTTGTTCTTATGCTGGCCTAAGTGTTTACTGATAAGATCGTCGGGTTATACGAGGAGTAGATTGGCGAGCTGGTCGTAGCCTTACCCACCGCGTCTTTGTCGTGCGTGCATCAAAGCTGGAAACTTGGGCGAGGGGAATACATAAAGTCTGCCCCCGGGGCTATGATTCAACAGAACTCGTGCCCAGGTGTTTGCATGAGTTTTACGTTTTTACGCCATGTCAACAACTGAAGGAAGCTTACAAGAGAAGAGCGACTTGGAGGAAAAGTGGCGCCCTTCTTGGCAGTTGAAATGCATATTTGCCGTTGTTGGGTTACTTAATTTTGTTGCTGCTTTGGATGCTACATCTATCTCAGTCTCGTTACCGGTAAGTATCTATCCGTTGACATCCATTTCTTATTGCTAATATTTGGGAGACTATCTCCAATGATCTAGGAGGAACTGCTACTGAAGCCTTCTGGGCTGGAACCTCGTTCCTCGTCGCATCCTGCGTATTCCAACCAGTCTTCTCGCTTGCCTCTGATATCTTCGGCCGTAAGAGTATCTTGCTTACAGCCGTCCTGAGCTTCACTGTCGGATCGATCCTAGCTGGCCTTGCTCATGGGTTCGGATTACTACTAGTGGGACGGTGTCTCCAGGGTGTTGGAGGAGGAGGAATCATGGCCTTGACAGAAGTGTTGATTGCCGACTTGATTCCACTAAGAGAACGTGGAAAATGGTTCAGTATCAAGTCTGGTTGCTGGGCCCTCGGCACAGTCACCGGTCCACTTATCGGTGGAGGATTCACTCAGTCTTCTGCCTCGTGGCGCTGGATCTTCTGGATCAACCTGCCATTTTGCGGTCTCGGTTTGGCACTAATCCCGATATTCTTGAAGCTCGAAATGGAAACTGTGCCTTTGCGACAATCGCTAGCCAAGGTGGACTACTTTGGAATCGTTCTTTTCGTTGCCTCGCTTTCGTCATTTCTTATTCCCATTACCTGGGGAGGAGTCATGTACTCATGGAGCTCATGGCACACCCTCGTACCGCTGCTTATGGGAGTTGCAGGCATGATAGGTTTCGCTATCTACGAGGCCTTTGTACCGATGAACCCGATCATACCTCTTGCTCTATTCAGTAACCGAACTTTATCCATCAACTACTTCGGATGCTTTGTCCACGGCATGACATTGTGGGCTATCGTTTACTACATTCCACTCTACTACGAAGGAGTACTGAGTTACAGCCCAGTCATGGCTGGAGTGGCTGTCTTCCCCGAATCACTCACCGTGGCTCCGATTTCTGTCCTCACAGGCATCATGATAGCCAAGCTTGGCCGATTCAGATGGGCATTGTGGAGTGGATGGTCAATCTCAGTCTTGGGTCTTGGACTACTTTATCTCCTTGATGCCGATACCAGTGTCCCAAAATGGATATTCATCAACATGGCTTCTGGTATTGGCTTAGGAATTCTATTCCCATCAGTTGCCCTCGCAGTCCAGGCTGCCGTCGACCCAGCCTATCTTTCGATGGCGGTCACTATGGCGCCCTTTTTCCGTGTTCTCGGTCAAGCTGTCGGTGTTGCTATCGGTGGCGTTGTGTTCCAGAACCGAATCAAGCAGCAATTTGCTAACCAGCCAAGCTTGGGAAGATCCGCAGAGGCCTTTGTCCAAGATGCCTCCAGCCTCGTGGAGTATATCAAAACACTCCCTCCCGGCAGTGCTGAGAGACATCTTATCCAAGGCTTGTACGCTAAGTCCTTGTCTGTGGTTTGGGCAGTCATGTGTGGGGTTGCAGCACTCGGGCTTCTGACTAGCTTATTTGTGCAGCCTTATACACTCAATCAAGCGTTTTGCTCGAAGCAGGGGTTACAGAAACCTATAGGGGATCTGGAGTCGAAACAGAATCAGTCTGATGCCACTCTTATGATTGAGCAGACAAGCAAATAAGGGCAGGTTTTTCCATAGATGGTCTGACTCGAGGTTATACAAGTTGACGAGTCTATAACATTTATATACGAATAATGATGGGAGGTTTAGAGCAAATGCAACAATTTAATCACGAATGTTCTTCTTAATTTCTCTCCATGCATATCGTCGTGTAGCTTTTGCAGATTTCCACCATCTTTGCTCTTCCAATTAGCCATAACAGACCCAGGTATCAGTTCATTCGATCTGTCTAGTTAATATATGTTCAAATGTTTGTATTACCTTGACCAGTCGATCCGGGCACCAATCAGATCCGACCCAAAGATATTAGCTGTGCAGACCCACCGCAATAATTTCGCCTTATCGGCCGCATTCCTGATCTCGCAACCTCATTCCTTCTTGATCTTTGTACAATTGACCAACAAGACCTATAAAGAACCATACATAAGAACAAGAGAACCCAATATCCCCCACCGACCCACACAATGTCTAAATACGAGCGCGCCCTTGAGCGAATCGATCTCGCGCACAAGGACGACCCCAACCAAACAGAAGCAAATGGCACCACAATCCCCTACGAGCTACACTACGCCCAGAAAATGACCTCCTACCTTGAGAAACTCAACCCCTCCGCCCCAGAACTCCTGCGCCTAGCTATCCGCGCCCAGCATCTGCGCCGCTGGGAGGTCCCCCGCAGCTCGTACCCCGCCACCAAGATCGGCTACCACTCATGGCGGTCAGGGTTGCAGCGCCGACAGGCGGAGATCGTGGAGCAGATTTGTCGGGAGAGCGGGTATGATGAGGAAGAGGCGGCGAGGGTTGGAGCTATGGTGCGCAAAGCGGATTTAAAGCAGGGAGATCCGGATACGCAGACGCTGGAGGATGTTGCTTGTTTGGTATTTTTGGATGATCAGTTTGATAAGTTTGAGCAGGATCTTGGGGATGAGGAGAAGATGATTGGGATTTTGCAGAAGACTTGGGGGAAGATGTCGGAGGCGGGGAGAGCGGAGGCATTGAAGATTAATTTGTCTGAGCGGGCGTTGACATTGGTGCAGAAGGCTTTGGCTGGTTGAGGTTGTTGGATTTTGTTTGATACCTGGCATATGGGAAGCTTTTACAATTTTATCTACGAAAATCAAATTCACGGAATAAATATCAAATTGCATATCGGAAGGAATTATAAGTCCTATGGTTGCCGGACGCCCGCTGATGAGATGAGACGGATGGTTGTAAGGGAAATCGTAATTCTTGACATGAGCTTGCAAGAAAGACGCTTTTAGCGCTCGAAGGAAATGCGCGCACTTTTCACCGTGGTTTGCTTTACTGGGCATTGCCGGTATCAATTAGTTGGACCAGCGCAATGGCAGCTCCAGCAGCCACGCCTCCCACAAAGACCATTTGCACACCACCCCAGAGACCAGCGAGAATATTATCTCGACCAGCCCATCCTCGCACAACACAGGTCTTCACGTAACCAAAGAACAGGAGTGTTATGGCCATCACG
>JAOYNU010099795.1:0-40942 GCA_026745395.1 Tympanopsis confertula | reverse complement strand
TGTGACTCCTTACTAGGAACAATGTAACTGTGTATCTGATGATACTCTTTGGTTGAGAAGCCATTGGCTTCTCAGGAACGTTCTCCTTTTTTCAAGGAAATATTCAATCTTACTCGATGGCTTATTTGCAGACACGGTCAGAGAGCCTCTCGTGGTGGTCGGGCCAGTCGCCCCACTGCAAGCCGAAGCGAGATGATCCTGGCCCCGGGGGCCATCTTCGATCTTCTTATACCTCGTATTGTCATATCATTACTCCGTACAGATTGTGCCCCCTTAACTACGAAAACTTTATAGAGATCTACGGATGCACTGACCTGCTCTTCCTATTTTTGTTTATAACCCAGCCTGTCCCATTTTACTTAGCTCAAGTCACTCAGTCCCCCGTCTTCAGTACTCTGTACGGAGTACCTGAGGGTCAAATACCCTTTCGTCTAAAGTATCGAGCCTCGCACACAAACAAAAGCTTCCGATCATCATTTGCTTGATCGGTATATTCCGGATAACAATCGGATTTGGCACACGTTTCCAGCCTGACGGACCAGAGAATCCGAGCCTCGCCGCACCGACAATATGACCGTCGCCGATGCACCCTCCCCTGAAGGGTATTCAATGCGCCGCCATGGAGATTGCCTTTCTTCGGAAAATACATGTGGAACAGGAACATGGGGTGGATTCAATGCGTGTTGCCCAAGTGGATCGTCTTGTAACAACGAGAATTGCTGCAAAAGCGACGAAGATTGCATACCGACAGTGCGATTCCGACCACACTGCGGAAACGATACTGCTAGCATGTATCTAGCACACAACAATACACAACAATACTTCTGCTGCGCGGAAGGCGAAAATGGATTCGCAATACAAGAAGGTGGCCTGGTCGGCTGCATCGCAAACTCCAGCCATCCCACATCGACAAATTCTGAAAGCATAACATGGTTGGTTGCTGTTCCAACATTCGCAGCACCTAGTTCAAGTACGCTATTCTTTTCACAATTACAAGATGGAAGCTCCCGAAAGGTTTTACTGACGTTTCTCAACAAGGCACACCCGCAACCACAACAGCTTCACCCACAAGTGATCCAACCACATCTCCCTCCTCGTCAAGTGTTGTCGCTCCGTCAAGCAATTCTTCTTCATCAAACACAGGTGCGATCGCGGGAGGCGTGGTTGGAGGCGTGGTTGGTGCTGCCCTTCTGCTTGTCTTGGCTTGGTTTTTGTATCGCCGTCGCAACAAGACCGCGAAGACCGTCGGATCGAATGAAACTGCTGAACTCTTTCAAGAGTCACATATTCAAGAAGCACCTAACTATAATCAACCTCATGTATTAGGAGAGCTTGACCCGAATGCATTTCGTCAGCCAGGGGAACTGGAGGGAAGCAAATACAAAGATGCCCCAGGGGAACTTGAAGAAAGCAAATACCAAGATACCCCGCGTTATGAGCTACCTGGTCAAACGTGAAACGAGACCGGCAGCCATTCACGGGGATAACGCAGCGTTTGTACATATATGCCAAGTTATCTAATAACTAATACGGAATTTATCAATCATATCAATCACGAACCTCGGAGTTCAGAAATCCCATGCGGGACTAACTCTGAGTTGTTTCCCGTGTCAAAACAACGCAGGACCTATATCAATCCTCTATATATTACTTTTGAACCTTTCCTAATATCTACGAATAAATGCCCTCGAAAACCCCATATCCATCAGGAACTGGAGACTTGGTCTCTAGTTGATTAAGTTACAAGAGAATAAGAAACCGCGAATGCGTTAATTTCCGAGAAGTAGAAAACGTGTCTGGGTCTTTCATTTAACGTATCCATGCCGGTGTTTTAGACCAGAGAGCCCATTCAAACAAAAGTCGCATGACTTATAACCCGGGCTAATTATTTAGACGACAGACGGGAAGGTAGATATTCAGGCCGATATCTCGAGCTGCCCGTCTCAGATCTGGACTTCAGTACCGTCGCCGGCAAAGACATGTTGGCCACGGCCCTCCACAATTGTAGCAAAATTGATGCCCACAGCTAGAAAACTTTTTAGCATACCAGACATAGTGTTTCGGGGAAGCCAAATGCACTGACCGACATGAAATATGAAGACAGCCGTAAATTAGCTCAACCATAGATCTGCATTTAGAGCAGCGTTGCCATTTCCTCGACCGCGCCAATTTCAAAACATCCTGAAGTGCTTTATCCTTTGGGCAATCGGTATGAGGGTGCGCAAGTAAACGGCAGGTGACATGTGTTTTCTTTGCGCAAGATTGGCAAGTGCCGTGCTCGTTCTGAATGTTGTCTGGCAGGATGAAACGCGCGCACTTCGGGTCGGCACAGTAGAGCCGATCTTTGGTGCTCCATTCAACACTCTTTTCGTTATATTCACGAAGCTCAATTCTGCTCAGTACCTCGCGGGCGATGCTATCAGTTTTGATGGGAGTACCGCAGCAACGAGGAGGATAATTTGTCTCGTTTTTAGCGGCTACAAGAAGCAATTCCCGGAGGCACTCGCGACAATAGTCGTGACCACAAGGCCCGGCAGGAAAGGTCGATTCATGCATGTCGAAACACGAAACGCATCTGAATTTTCTGTCTTCGACCTTGGTCAAATCAATAACGTCCTCTTGAGTCAGGTCAATGACTTCTTTCTTTCTACCACGGCGAGATATCCGGGAGGGCAATTGGGCATGCATTCCAGTCAGTGAAATGTCGCCTTTTTCCTCATCGGTAGATAAACCATCTTCAGAAGATGGTAGGCTTTCCGTGGAAGAGGGCTCGAAGGATGGATCCTCACGCGACGAGTCGGAGCTTGTTTCATAGGTTGCATCTGTATCATCCGAAATCTTTGGTTCACCAAGCAACTCATAGAGGTTTCTTGTTCGGCTTGGTGTATTCACACTGGAATTGCCCTCAGAAGCATTGAGAGCAGTCGCAGGATTTTGACGATAGGTCATGATAGGTCCCCCTGTAGCGGTCTGTGCTGCTATTATCTCTTTCCTCATGTACCTTATAGCTACCCTGGTATCGGAGTGCAAGGCTGTATGGGTTTGCGGACCCTGCTCATTCTCAATGCGATCCAGGTCTTCGGAGAGAAGCTTTAAAGCCAGTCGTCTATCCGAGGCTTCCATTTTCAGAAGTACTCAATGAGAGTGACGCATGTGTGTGGGAGGAAGGTCTCTCAATGAGTATGGAAGATGACTTGTTGGAAAATGAAGGTAGTTAATAATATGTTCAATGCTCAAACAGATTATAAGAATTTATTGAGAGATAATGACACAAACCGGGAAAGCCCATAGAGGAGCATGATGCGCTCAATGTTGCCGTAAAATGATGATATCGCCGTGGCCCAACAAGAGTTACAGGCTCCTTCCGTACAGTTTTGTTTGGCTTCATTCTGCTCGAATGCAGTTATTTTAGTTTTGTGAGAGCCCATTCACAAGTGAGCCAAAAAAATGGAATTAATCACATAGTTATAAATCGAGCCTGCACTGACTGATCGAACGACTCTTCTCTCAAAGATAGGTGATAGAATGTCATCCATCTGCTCGCTATAGTTCATGCGATGTGGGGGCACCGGGACAAACGATCTTCCGCGCCACGGCCGAAACTTTCGATCTCCACTTATCAATCACCGCAATCTTAGATTGTCAGTCGAGATTGTCACAAAATAAAAATGGCCAAGTCTAAAGCGGCCAAGCGCAAGCGCAATGCGCAAGCTGAACTTCCCCAGAAAATTCCCAAAGCGGCCACGGCGACCACATTGACACCACCACCCGATAGCGCGAGCGCTGAGCCCAAGCACCTCCACACTGTCGTCGCCGAGGAGGATCTCGAAATCACGATTGAGACTCTCAAGACTCTTACCCAATTTCCAAGCCTGACAAAATCGAAGGGATGTAAGGACCTCCGTGGTGCCGTCTATGACTTCCGTCAAGCCTGCACTACTGGCTTGAATACTGCTGGTAAGATTCCTAGTGTGCCTGGCAGAACGAATGTGGCGACTAATTAGTTCCAGAGGGAGGCAACTTGACGGCGAGGATAAGCGGTGCCTTGGCAGATAAAAAGTACATCGAAGCCAAAGTGCTTCTCGCCGAGATGAGGATTAGGGGCGAAATACCTAAGATTGGAGCGCTATGCCGTTGGGCTCGAGACTTAGACGTTGTCAGTGGTCTTTCGACGCAGCCTGGGGTCGTCGACCGTGTACCCCTTGAGCGCAGCCCCGAGGATATAGAAGTTTTAAGTGTCCTCGATGCCATCGTGCGCGTGAGCACTTCGATTGATGCCAATCCGAACGCCGTCGATTCGACCTCGCCCATCTCATTCCAATCTATCTGGGACCTCCGCTCCACCACCACGCCCCTCCCTATATACGCCTCCGTCCTGGATAAATCCATACTAGAATACGCCCCAAAATCCTCCACAGCCCTCCGCGTTATCGAAGAAACCCCGGGTCCTCTCCGCAAGCCTCCAAACCACCACCCCGCCCTCCTCTACACAACTACTCCGAATGCCGTTCCCTTAGACCCTGCGGGCCACCCTATAACATACCACCCTCACCCAGCTGTACCGAGCCTGGGCGTTGCAATGAACGTCCTCTCTCCGGAAGAATGCAAGGCCATCATTGCAGCCGGCGAATCCGTCAACTTTATACCCGATGCCCCCCTCCGCGAAGACGGCGATATGAGCATCCTCGCCCACAACTTCTACTGGGTGATCGACACTGCCTTCCACGATATCCTCTGGTCCCGCATGGCTCCATATGTCCCGCCAGTCGTAAACGGACGACCTGTGCGGGGCATCAACCGCCGCTTCCGCGTATACCGATACGTGCCAGGTGCGGAATACCGATGCCATTTTGACGGGGCCTGGCCGCCATCGGGTATTCTCCCAGACGACACATACGTGTACGACTCATCACCGCCGGAGAACAAGCAAAGTTCCATGTACACGTTCTTGCTGTACCTCAATGATGAGTTTGAAGGTGGCGAGACAACGTTCTTCATTCCTGCTGCGCGGGAAGGAACACTCAATGCGTACCCGGTGAGACCTGTTATGGGATCTGTTGCTATTTTCCCACATGGAGAGGCCAATGGGGCTTTACTTCATGAGGGAACGGGTGTTAGGAAGGGTGCGAAGTATATCATCCGGACTGACGTAGAATATGATGTGAAGCCCTCGGAAGAGAAAACATGAACGAATAATGTAGAATTGAGATTTGGACCAATTGGAATACTTTATTTTGATGATTCCACCACTTTCATCCTTTGCCATCGCTATGATAATCATATCCAAGTGTTACGACTAATGCAGTGAAGTTTTCCCTAGTTTTTCCAGTCCAATCTCTTCGCTATCAATTTCACAGCATAGACAAGCCCCAACAAAACCGGCACCTCAATCAGTGGCCCAACAGTGGAAGCAAGCGCCTGATTACTGTCCGCCCCGAACGTAGCAACAGCAACGGCAATTGCCAACTCGAAGTTGTTACTGGCGGCGGTAAAGCTCTGCGTGGTCGCGAGCTTATATCCGAAGCCCAACTTATACGCAATTAAGAGCGGCAAGAAGAATATAACTGCGAAGTAAACAATTAGCGGCGCGGCCACTCGAATCACAGAGACAATCTGATGAACGACATGACGACCCTGAGATGCAAACAGCACCAATATCGTGAACAAAAGCCCAATCAGAGACCAGGGACTTGCCCATTTCAGAAAAACCTCGTCATACCATCGTGGATATGTCGCCCAGCGGAGGATAAAACGTGTAAGTATTGCTGCACCCAGCGGGATGCCGAGAAAGACGGCGACGCTTTTCGCGGCGGTGGAATATTCAAAGGCTATATCATCGCCACTGATGACTTGGATGAAGAAGACGCCCATGGGTGCGAACAGGACCATTTGTAGGAGGGAGTTCACGGCGACAAGGATGGCACAGTATTCGCTGTCGCCGCCTGCCAAGCCAGTCCAGATTAGGACCTAGTTAAGTGTTTGTTAGTATCTGCAAGTACGAAAATAATGTTTTGCCTCCAATAGCTGTCCAGAGCGGAAAGGGAAGAAGACAATATTTACCATCGCAATGCATCGTGCTAGTCCGACCAGAATCAGCCCCTGGCGTAGCTCTGGCTCGTCTGGAAGGAAAGCCCAAGACAGCGCCAACTAGAGTATTAAGTTTTACTTTTCAGTAGGAGATGTGGTAAGAAAGTCCGGTAGCTTACCATGAAAAACGGGGCAATGATCCAATTAACAACAATACTGAACGCAATCTGAATCCATATCTGACGGGTTTTGAAGACCCGATGCAAGCTCTCATAGCGCACTTTGCAGAGAATGGGATACATCATGACAAGCAGGCCAACAGCTTTGAAGTTGTATTAGTATCAATGAATAGTGCAGAGAAATTTTCGAGCTCTTACCGATAGGAACTGAAACACCAACAATCTTCCCTCTTTGTAACGCAGGGCCAGTGCTTGGCACGAAGTTGCCCAAAATAGTACCAATTGCCATAGCTAGAAAAATCCACACTGCGAGAAACCGGTCCAAAAGGCCAAGGTTTTTAAAGGCAGAATCCCTTTTCTGTGGCAAGTCATGAGAGATTGTTTGTTTTTCGACGTCTTCGGGAGAGGGAGGCGTTTGGGGTGCAGCACCCAATGGGGGGTCATTTTCTGACATTCTCAGATGTCGAGTCCTGGCCTAATTGAATGCGATTAGCCCGGCTGTTGGAGATTCAGACGATGTATGAGATCTCGGGTGAAGGTTTGAGCAATACGCGTGGGGGTTTATATGAAAATTATAGTTGAAGAAGACGAGGCGATTGGTTCGCCTCTAGATGTCATTTTCCGATGGTGATTGGCCGACGCCATGGCCTGGCAGCTGACAACTCTATTTTAGAAGTTCGACACTACTGGTAGCCAATCAGGACGTGTTCGTGACTCACTAAAAACCTTGCAACTAACGTGAACTATGTCTCTATCGAGCCATCTAAACAATGGAACTCGCTGGAAAAATATGTGTAGACCTAACATCTTTTTGGAAATTGCCGCAAATGTAATCTGTTAGGATCTCGGGCTAAAACAAGAGAACAGAGGGCAATTATATGCATTTTGATCTTATCCAACAATTCTAATCTACTTGCATGCAACAAATTCAATAGCCTAGAGATTGGCCTCTCCAATTCCGTATAGCGTATGAAATGGACACATGAGACTGTTAACCTATGGCTGTGTCGCTTGTGCCAGGTTCAGCTTTTCCTCCTTGGCCCTTTTCTCTTCACGCTCACTGAACCGATCACCAAAAAGTTCAAAGTGCGGCCGCATGAAGATGGTGTATTTTACAAATTCCTCCATGCAATCAACCAACCGGTCTCTGTTACCACTAGCCATAAGCCTTTGATCCCCTGGCTGGCCCTCATCGGGAAACTGTGTATACGCCTTCGGGATTGATGATTGATTCGGAATAGTGAACATGCGCATCCACCGACCAAGAAGACGCAGAGAGTTGACTGCGTTGAAGGACTGCGAGCCGCCGCACACCTGTGCAATAGCAAGTGTTCGGCCTTGTGTTGGACGCACACTTCCGGTGCTCAGTGGGACCCAATCAATCTGATTTTTGAAGACGGCGGTCTGTGGATGGTCAGTAATAAGATACCAGATATAGACGAGGGAAACTCCAAGGTTCTCACAAGATTTCCATGTTGTTCGGGAGATACCCAAACATGTCCATCACTCCACTTGCTGAGCTCACGGAGTTCTTGAACCTTGGGATGGTCTTGCTCTGTATCATTCTTCACTGGTAATCCCTCAGGATTGAAAACACGCACGTCGCATCCCAGACGGAAGAGAATCCTGCTGGCTTCCAGCGCCACAAGGCGAGAGTAGGATCTCCGACGGAGGCTTCCGTATAACACGAGCACCTTTAATCGGTTCTTTGATTTATCCAGTTCCTGTGCTGCCAATTCCATGACAGTTGTTAGCTCCAGGTTACTGACCCAGTCCTCAGCCAAGTCGTCAAGTATAAAGGGTCGGTATTTCTGACGGATCTCGGCGTCATCCTAGCTCTGTGGTATAGCCAGAGACGGGTGTCCTGGACATTTGATGCTCTGGCCATTGACCAAGTCAGGAACAGTTGATCCCGGCTGGGCAACCGCAGAGTGCGCCATGGTGGTGTATCTGTAGGGCGACAATCTAGCCGCTGAGCCAATAACCGGGGTGATTTTGCGTGCTAAGGGAATTCGAAGACGTGTAAGCATCAGGAGATTTGATCTTATTTTTCATCCAGATCTGGCGATAGCACTGATGAACATACGTCTGATTGATAGATGCGAACAAATTCTAGATGGCCTGAGCGACTGAAACGGTTTAGATGTCACTGGTGGATGATGATTGGCTGACCTATCTTAGTGGGTCTATCAAAACGACGTAATTTGACGGCAGGTTGTAGTCTTCTATGCTGCACAATCATATCAAATGAGTGACAGTCCGCTGTAGATGACTGTTACCAACGAAGATATAACATACTGTCATTGCTTCGGATTTGTAATTCGTTAGAATAAAATGCAGCAGCCCCGTCAAATCTGACCAGTCATATCAACAGGTGACACAGATTTGCTATTGACCGGTAGGTAGGTCCAGAGATATCTGAATGTTAAGATAACCTTCAAAAACGAAATTCTGCCAGTCTTATAATTAAGCGGACAGCCGGCTTGATTCGCCCGTTCCGACTGCCAACTGCCAACTGCCGTGACCGTGATAATCTCACCACTCCCGAGGTCCTTGACACGCTCACGGTACTCCAAGACCCCTCCATCGGTTATTCAAAAGACATACAAGATGGACAAAAAACCCAGCGTCTTATTCCTCTGCGTTCACAATGACGGTCGCTCGCAAATGGCCGCGGGCTACCTCAGACATTTTGCCGGCGACACCATCGAAGTCCGCTCTGCCGGATCGGCCCCAGCCGACACCATCAACCCCGTCGTCGTCAAAGCCATGCTCGAAGAAAATATTGACATAAGGAACCAAAAACCGAAGAGACTTACCGTCTATGCGATCCAACTTAGCGATGTTGTTATCACTATGGGCTGTGGCGATGCCTGCCCTTTCTTCCCTGGAAAGCGCTACCTCGATTGGGAACTTGATGACCCTGCCGGTGAAAGCTTAGAAGCTGTGCGGATTATCCGTCGGGAAATTAAATAGCGCATCGGGGGTCTCTTCGCTGAACTCCTCCTACCTATGAACTGATGCTATTTGAGGAAGACCCACAGATAATGTCCTGCTATCCTCATTATGCATTCAACAATAAACACTTTACTCTCAACCGAGTTCTTAGGTTACTTAAGTATATACGGAGTAGGGCTGCATCCATGGATGTATTGATATGTATAAATTAGACTGGATTCGGTCTAGACATCTGGGGGGATCTGAATAGTAATCGAAAGGATCCGTGTAGATTGGTTCTACATGCAGCCCGCTATGACCAACCAAAATTCTCTTGTTAAACCGCCTCGACCCCATTATCGGAAGATATTTGAAGATGCCAGTGATTTCAACTACCTCAAGAACACGTTTGAGAATTACTCCAATAGATCAACCTGTATGCCATCACCTGTGGGGCCCATCCGATTGGGTCCTCGCTGATCTCTATGAGCCCCTCGCCAATAACGATTTGTTTCTCCCCCGTTAATATTCCCCATCGTTCGCGAATAATCGCAGATGGGTCTGGGATCATGCAGCATGCACTCCAGATCGGGCTCGCGATAATTGATCGAACTGCTTGGCCGTTAATAGTTTGTTCGTTAAGCAGCCGAGTTGGCTGGCCAAACCCAGACCTTTCACTAGTTCTCACTAGTGGCCCGACTTTACCCTCATAGGAGTAGTTCCTGTGCACGTCGATCAAAAACCCGCGTCTTCGGTCGTGGGCCTTCCATGTTCGGGCTTGACTGGAAATTGAGAACGGGCAAAGGCAGCTGGCAAGAAATAGGCGAGGGTCCATGCGGCCATATTCACCTTCAATTGACCGATAGGGGTTTGATGGTGTCACTGGCGTGATTAGCATCAAGGGTTCACAGTTCAAAATGTGCGGACAGGGAATGGGGAAATTGGGGCGAAGATCCAGGTTCGCCCTCAGGGGCAAAAGTGAGGCCAAGCACGGCCCAACGGGACAAGCGTGTCATTTTCCCCGTAGCCAAAGACTGAAGCCAGAAGTGCGATTCTAGCCAAGTTTGGCTTAAGTATTGCCCACTATTTGCTCACGCGTTGGTGCTCACATTTCAGTCAGACGGTCCGCTGCCGCTGTCAGGTCAATGGACGAAGTACCATTCTGCGAGTACTCCGTGTAGAGACCAGTATTTGCAGATAATGGTAGATATTGCACATGTACCCCGTACGGAATACTCCATAATCTGTAGTGCAATAACGGCTGAAACGTCCAAGTTGCGCAAGGCAAAGCCGGTCCAGAGTGACGGAGCCATAGTGTGATGGTGCTAACCCCAGTCGGGTGCTGTTGCTTCCTTCTCCCCCGTGCAGCTTCGTCTTTTTTCCCACTCTCCCTGGGATCGTGTGCCTCTTTGTTCTTGGGCTTCTACTATCTTAATCCTGCCCTGGTCATCTTTCTTTTGTTCTTACCCCCCCCTAATTCTTCTTTCCTTCAGGGCCCAGACGCACGATCCGAGGGTCCACCCCCCAACCACTCCCCCTCTTCTCTCCCCCTCGTGCAGTGTCTGATCTGTACGCCGCCGCAACGCATTGCTTGGCTGCAAAGCGCTGAGTCCAAACCAAACAGACTCTCACTTCGAACCCCTTGGTTGCCCCGGAAGGACCAGGCACGTCCACGGAACCCACTCGCGCCCCAGCTCTTATCCGTGGCTCGCGACGGGGAAAAAACGCAAATCGTACCGAGACAACACTGCACCGCTGCACTGCGACGGCCCTGATTGAGACCTCTCAAGGCAGCTCCACCCCCTGCAGTAGTGTATTTACAATTTACTGCTTTTGGGGCTCCCCACTGCGGTGTACCGAAACCCCCTTACCCCCTCAACAATCGGTCCTGGATCCCGTTCTTTTACTTCCTCCTGTGAACGACGTCGGCTACCGACTGGGATGGCCCGATCGACCTAGTACGGCCAAGTGGATCTGATCTGTCCCTTAATCTCTCTCTATCGACCTGGGTTCCAGCTGGACTGGCCTTTTCTTAATCCAAAATCACCCCTCCACAGCAATTGGAATGGCGGGAGTCGCCACCGCGCACTCGTCCGATGCCTTGACATCAGAACGCTCGCAATGGGAGTTCTCTGTCCCGCTCGGTAACGAGGTGAGTTGAATCTCGAAAATGACGTTGGGAAAGCAGACGTGGGAGGGAATGTCCCGTTGGAAATGCAACGTGAAGGAAATTTTTGACTGACCCCAGTTTTTCTTGCGCACAGAGCTCTCAGCATTCCGCACGACCACGCAATTCCCACGATTCGAACTCCGTTCGAACTCGATCTCGTCGAAAGCGCAATTCAAACGGCTCGCGCAGCTCTTCCGTCTCCCGTAATGTCCACGCTCATGCCCACGATTCACCCTACATGAACTCCAGCCGAGGCCGGCGCGAACGAAGCCTCAACAGACAAGGAAGCGACATTAGCAGCGGCCGTGACGCCCGCGGGCGTGACGCGGCTGCTATCATGCTTGCTGCAGAGGGAGAGGAAGACGACACCGAGGGGATGAGCAGCGAAAACTGGATCCACAGAGACAAGCTTGCCAAAATCGAGAGCGAGGAGCTACAACAGGTTATCCGGCTACAGCGACGTATGACTGAGACAAGATCGGAAGCTGGACGGGATCGCAGTCATGATTCTCGCCAAAGCGGCAACGCAGCTGCGTCGCATAGCGAAGAGCGCCATGAGCCATGGCCGCAAGTTCAGGAAGCCAATGAATCGGACGACTACGAGACCTCTCAATGGGACCTTCGTCGAGCAGATGAAATTGCATCTGATGAAGCTGCTGCAGGCATATACTCGAACCCAGCGTTGCGTAAAAGCTCTTCTCGAATTCCTATATCCACCGCGAGCCCTGTGCCTGCGACTCCTGGTACTCGAAGCCGCGCCGCAACCGACGAAGACGATGACGAGAGGTCCAGGGGACGCAGAGCTAGTGAACCTGGCGCCGGCGCTGAACCTATCTACGCCGACGCAGAGCCTACAACTCCTTTGCCGGACAGCCGACCTGCCAGCCGCGGTATCAGCACTGCACCCAACACCCCCGGCAAGAAGAGCACTGCCAGAGCCGCAGGATCTGCTAATCGCAAGACCTCTGCACCGCCAAACAACCGAAAGACGTCCACCGCACGATCGCGTGCCGTGTCCAGCAACCAGCGCCCCACGACTCGATCGGGTGAGAGCCGACCTACCACTGCTGTCAACCGGCCTGAAGGAGATCCACCATGGCTGGCTACAATGTATAAGCCAGACCCGCGTCTTCCTCCTGACCAGCAAATTCTTCCTACTGTTGCCAAGAAACTGCAACAAGAACAGTGGGAGAAGGAAGGCCGAACCCCTACCGCATATGACCGTGATTTCGCGCCGCTGGCCGTCCATCCGGATGACATCCCACCTGTCCCGCCTAGAAAGGAGGAACCCACTGAAGAACACGACATCATCGAGCCGCCTCCTAAGGCAAGGACGCCTGAGCCACCTCGACCGGACACAAGGTCAGGCTACAGCACCATGCCCAAGCTGCAAGATACTCCTCCATTGGGACTGACACCCAACCCCAACTGGACCCCTCCGACAGTTACTGCACAGGAGAAGCCAGAAAAGGACCGAAAATGCGGGTGCTGTGTGGTGATGTGATTCCACTGCCTAATTTCCATTCATTTCCCCTTCTCCCCTTCGAGTTGCCTATACTTTGTTTATTCACCAATCTTCAAGATACCTTTTGTTTACACACCTACATACCGCCTTGATTTCCTGCTTTTCTTTGTCGATTTATTACCTCTGCGTTTCGGTTGGATGGTGTTAGTGGGTTATTTGATATTTCGCCATGTTCCGACGCCCAAAAACTTGGATTCGTCTGGCCCCGAACCTCTTGTTGTAATCGGTCTACTTCTACCGAAGCGAGGCATTCATATCCGCCTCTGCATCCCTTCTTTCCGATTTCTTCTCTCGAGAATATTTCTTTTTCCGACCATCTCATGCCCGCGAGAAAGATCCAAAAGCGGTTTCCATTGGACTACCACCACCGCAGGATCCTGTGTATATTTGTCTGGACCTGTGAAAGAGTGCCTGAAGTCCATTGTCTATCATCCGTATCGTTATTGGCCTCCTATCTCTTCTTCTGCAATATTCCCAAAGCTCAGCGTTTTGCCATTTCTTACTGCATGTTCTCATTTGCCAGTTATTATTTATTTCACAGGAGCTATCTCCCTGAGTTTAGCCGGAATAGAAGACCAATTCAAGGAAACCCCGCAATAAGCGTAGCACGTATCTATAATTATAACTATAATTATAATTATTCATCATGCGCAGTCTAGACGGGCGGCGCAAAGCTCTCCTTTCGGCACAAGCAGACCACGTGACGCAGTCCCACCGATCGCGGCCAATCATACTTATACCGCGCGCGATTCCGTCCTATCGAAGGTTCTCTTGAACTCCCCGCCTTCCTCAGAAACTACATAAAGAGAGACCCGGTCCCCGCACCTCGGTCTCAACACCCCACCTGCCCACCATTTCTTACTTCAAGCGACTCTTCGGCTCCTTCGCGACGCCCTCTCCCGCCGCTATGTCCGACGCTAAGACCAAGGCTCAGAACCTCATCAACGAGCACGGCGTTGTTGTCTTCTCCAAGTCTTACTGCCCTTACTGCCACGCTAGCAAGAAGGTTCTGCGCGACCTGGGTGCTAAGTTCGAGCTCCTTGAGCTGGACCAGATTGGTATGTTTTGCTTTGTTGGGTTTTGAAAGCGTGGGCTCCGATGGGCTGCGCTTTGTTCGCATTACGTCACATTTGTCTTTTGTCATCTTCTTTGATTCTGTTTCCTGGCGCATGGAGCGCGGTGACATACCCGGATCATCATGATCATGCCCACAAGGTCCCGCTACGGCAGATAACCATGGAAGCCAAAAAACCCTCCCCATGCAGAACCTTGCCTTCGTGATAACCCGCGTCATACCCTACCTCAATCGCCACCAAAGAGATAAACAGTAACTAACTTCCCCCTCTTCCAGATGACGGAACCGCCATCCAGAACGCCCTCCAGGAGATCTCCAACCAGCGCACCGTTCCCAACATCTTCATCGGCCAGAAGCACATTGGCGGCAACTCGGATCTGCAGGCCATCAAGGGTAACCTGCCCGGCTTGTTGAAGGAGGTCGGTGCCCTGTAAATGGGCAATAAGATACCATTTGAAACCTGAAGGAGGCTCTTTGACTATTCAATATCATACAAGAGCTGGATAGTGTTCCGAGATGGGACCCGTCTAGTTGATTAGAATTGATATATTGCACATAGTGTGTTTGTCTCAAGTCGTAGAAGAAGTTGGTCAAAAGTTTGACTTCACTCCATTCGTAAGGAATGTAGTTCAGGCGTTTGAGGTTGTAAAAGGCCAGGACGCGGGAAACCCTAGTCACGGGACATCCATGTACCTGTCATGCCTGTGGCATATCGAGGGAGGCGTGTAGTCATCGGGTCTGCATCATTGGGCATATACGGTGGCTGTGGTAGATAGGCTATCAATGGATTGATAATCGAACATTTCCAACGGATGCCCTGGGTACAGTGCAGTACTAGCCACGGCGACTTAACATCATCCTAGCTATCACCCCAAGAAGCACCCCAGAGGGCAGAATAGCTAAAGCTGCTGAAAGGAGGAACATTGATATAAAGACGCAACCACGTGCACCACATGGCATGGGAAGCCTGCATGATAAGTAGTGTAATATAATTATATCAAATACCCCGGCTAATCTTGCCTGCTCTACTTTAGCGCTCTGATACGCCCCCTGGCGCCTCCATCAGTCATCTCGACGCTCGGAAACCCTGCTGGCACAAATTGTTTAATTTAAGCCTTCCAGGGGCCATAAGACCCAACAGCAGGAAAGCCGATGCATCTTTAGCTGCATTTCTCGTATTTCTGGACCAATCAACTCCCATTTCCGATGCCAAGGTTTGGATCTAGTCCAGTCGAGGCTTTAGTGCTTATTTAGCGACCATGCAGTAGGCCCTTTCTCTGCTACAAGCCTTCAATAGCACGGCCCGACGCGAACCAAGCCTGTCATGGCTGAAACGAGACGCTAGCGGAGGGTCGTTAGCGTGCCGATTTGCGGCTTTAAGATGCACCGATCTTGAAAAGCCAATCTGGCCCGCGGGATGCTTGGTTTCTGGTGAACATCAGTTAGTTCCGCTAGCGGTGTGTTTTTGCTTTGAAGAATACTGAGATGCAAGATGGATGGCAAGTATGCGATTCTTCGGGAGAACCCTAATTCTCTGGATGATGATATCGAAGCGTCGGCTGTAGCTGCTGAAGCGGTAAGTGAGTAGACAAGATCTAGGGCTATTGGGGCTAAATCTCAAGTTCTTAGGATGGCGGCGATTCTGATCTGGCAAACTCCCCTCAACGATCATCCTCGAGACGCAACGATAAATATGGAAGCACTTACGATCCAATTTTTAATGAAACACCTGATGACTTCGATCATGGAGACGATGAGAACCAATTCCCGCATACTCAACCTGAGCCCCAACATTTACCGTCCATCGACTTCGGATCTGGAACAAGATTAAAGTGTCTAGCCACCATTGCCTTCGGAGCACTATGCGCCTTAGCCTGTATCCTATGCAGCATTGGCTTCTGGATCACGTCGACGCCGTCCGCTGGATCGCCAGTGATCATCTTACCAAACGGACTGCCGGGAGAAGCGCTCTCCTTCATTGTCAATATTATCCTCACACAATGCCTAGAAGGACTGGCTTATATCCACTCGATTTCACTTCGCTGGGCTCTTCTTAAAGAGAATCGACTTGTTTTCAATACAAACATTCGTTTGGCCACTAGCTGCAAGCTTTCGCGACCTAATAGCTGGTACATCAATGGCGTTTCAGCAGCGCTTTTGATTCTGTGTTATGGGGCTACTTCGACGCTTGTCTTGCCAAGGTTTAATTTGGACTATGGTACATCCTACGAGTCTCACATGAATCTAGTCTCCCTGCTGATCCTCGGAATTGCTCTACTTGGCCAAACTATGCTTGCTGTCTGGTGCTATTATAGCAATCTTCATGATATTCCGACTTGGAGCTCGAACCCATTGAATACTACAATTAGTATGATAAATCAGGGGTCTGTACAGCATCGAGAAGGGCGCTGCATGGTTTCTTTGGAACATCGAGACAACATAGCGACAGAGTCAGTGCTCCCGAATACCAGGCAGCCAAGCCAATGGCAAATAAGCACTTCAGTCAGATATGCGCTGGTCTTTATCTGGACACTATCTGGTCTTTCATTCGCCTGGTTTTTGACAATTCTCTTCGTTGCGCGATACAATATGATAAGCACGATCAAACAAGTCCACATTCCAGCCGATTCGAAATGGCCCTCGACGTGGCACTTCTCATTATCGTGGGACCCTTCTGCCAATCTAATTGTGAAGAGTATTTCCATGACTACCTACTTCAACGCTGTCTTCTTCAGTCTGGACTATATCAATGAAACGCCATCAATGTCTTTCGTCGCGGCACTTATCGTCGGATTCTTTTTCGTCTGTGCAATCCAGGGACTCCAAACGCTAGGACTTCATTGCGCAGAGCTAATAATCAATTTATCCCGTGACGAAGATACATGGAGAAATCTCCATGCTCAACGTGAGACTAATGGTAAAGCTAATGTCCTCGAAGAACCGCCTTACATGGCAGCGCTGAAGAGCTGGAAGTACATCATGCTCCTTATTTTCAAATCTCTTCTGCATTGGCTTCTCGGTCAAGCATCACAGCCTTCGTTCGATGGAATTGAATGGAGAGTCTGGTTTACGATGAACTATGCTCGATTATTTGTTTATGTCATTTGCGCTGCTTTCTTCGCCTCGGCTCTTACTTTCGTGGCGCTGATGAAGCCGAGAGGGCCCCAACCAGCAACTTATGGCCACTTGCAGACTCTTGCCGACCTGATTGATGATTGGGATTTGAATGAAGATAACCAATTCTGGTGGGGAGATAAGGGCTATGTTGGGGAAGTTCGGCACGCTGGGATGAGTTGCAAGAAGAAGGAACTGGGTATTATCGATACGAATGCTCTCTATGCTGGCAATGGTGATTTTTCATAGAACTTCCTACTAATCAGTGACCTTTGGACTTCAATGTCAGCTGAAAATTGATAGTCGTGAACTTACCGCTATACTCGTGGTACAGGCCCATCCTTGAAGTACTACTATGCTAGTGCCAGCCATAACATTTATCATTCATTGTGTTTGGATGAAACCAATTGGGTTATCCGGACAGCGCGATTAAACTTACCCGGAACCATAATTTGGAGAAAGCAACCGCCGAAATGGCGTAACCTTTTGAATTTATAAGCCTGCCCCACGAGACCCCGCATCCCACGTTGTGCAATATACGGATATTTAGTTTCTCTCCTTCACGAGATACCTGGATACACCTGCTCAATTAGCTTTCAATCTATTTAGGTCTACTTGAGATACCTCATTGCAGCTACAATGGCTCCTCAGAACTTGCTTCTTTTCGGCGCAACGGGTACTATCGGCATATTCATCTTAGACGCAATTCTTGCCGCGCGTTCCAAGTTCAACAGAGTGGCAATCTTCACATCACCAAATACAGCGGAGCAAAAGCAGCCCCAGTTTGAAAAACTAAAGCAGCAGGGTGTTAAGATCATTGTTGGCAACGTGGAGGACGAACAAGCCGTTAAAACCGCTTATGATGGTGAGCTTTCCCTCCAGCCTCAATGATAACTCAATGTATCTTTCAATCCGCTAACAAGCAAATTAGGAATTGATACTGTCATCTCAGCTTTAGGCCGCGGTGTTATCGCGCAGCAGATCCCACTTATCCGTCTCGCCGCAGCAAGCAGCAGCGTAAAGCTCTTCTTGCCATCAGAGTACGGCACAGACATCAAATATGGCCCGCAGTCCGCGAATGAAAAACCGCATCAACAGAAGTTGAAGGTTCGTGCTTTTCTCGAGAATGAGATCTCTCGCGCAGACCTGGACTACTCGTACGTGGTGACCGGCCCCTTTGCGGATGGATATCTGCATTTCGTGAAGGGCATAGAAGCTGCCGGTGGATGGGATGTTAAAGCCCAGAAAGCGGTTTTGCTAGGCGATACTGGCGAGGAGAAAGTTAGTTTGACGACAATGAAAGAGTAAGTCAATCGCTTTCTTCTATATGAGATTAGCAATTCCTTTCTCAGCGACGATTTCATATTCGCAATATACTGATGGAAGCAGCGTCGGCACGTTAACTGTAGCTACACTCCTCAACGCAACGCCAGATGTACTCAATCGCCCATTGACCGTGAATTCATTCACGACCAGCCCGGCTGAGATTCAGGCTGAGTTCGAGCGCCAAACAACAGGCCAGCCTTGGAAAGACGTCACGCGGACGCCTTTGGCGCGCTTGCGCGAGGAAGAACAGAAAGCTTGGGATGCTGGGCTGCCAAGTGCTACTGGTGTCACTTTGCGGCGTATTTGGACTGAAGGAGGAACGCTGTATGAGCAGCGTTCGAATGGGTTGATTGGGGATCCGAAGACTGGAACGCTTCAGGAGCTTGTGGCTAGTGAGATCAAGAGGGGTTCATTGCTGTAGGGGTTCTTCGATGATTATGCTAGAGCCTTTAGGAGATATTTGAAACAAACAGTCTAGCCTTGAGAGAATGTAAACTCCTATGTATACTTTCTTAGCTACTTTCAAGTGATCCAACCAAGGAATCTAGCTCTGAAAGGCCTGAGTGTCTATACCATACGCAAACCCTACGCCATTCAAAAAGGAAAGAATATCATCAAGCATTATTTGAGGGCAGACATTGAATTAAACGAAACATTTCAGGTGGTCACTAACGTCAAACTCACATGGCCAAGGGGGAATGAAAGCGTAAAAAACCGGATCACGGCAAGACCACGCCGATGGTATAGAACAAAAGCCGGATCTACGAGAAGAATTTGCGCACCCGCTCCTGGTTCTCTGGGTCGACGCTCGCCAAGATAGCTTCCGCGTTCACTCCGGTGGCAACGACAAGCTGCTTGGCAGATGTAGCCACACGAGCGGCGGTCTGACCTTGCAAAGTCGAGGCATCGAGGGCCTTGACAATGTATCCGAAAACACGGTCTGCCTTGGCGAAGACAGAGGGGTTTTGCCTAACAGAGATTAGTTTGAAAATTTGAACAAGGAATGTTGGTACATACTGGTCAATCAGCTGAGCGATGAAAGAGTAGGCGTAAGGAGCAGCCTCCTCGTCGTAGGTGATGGGGAGAGTGTCGATCCACTTGTCCACAACTTCTTGGGCGTTGGGCACCTTGGAAGAGTTATAGTGCAGGATCTTGGCGATACTGGCAGATGCGTTCTCGGTGGCGAAAACGTGCTCCTCGCTGCGGTTGTGGGGGTGCTGTGTCACGTCGAACAAGGTCTGCATACTGGCAGCCACGAAATCGCTCCAAGCAACACCACCCTTCTGTGCCGCCACACCAACACCGTATGCGGCAGCTTGGCGGTTGGCGGCGTTTTGGTCAACCAGGCCGGCAGCCAGAGGCTGCATGATATACTTGTTGTAGTTCCACGATTGCTCACCACAGAACTCAAGTACATCGTCAAAGATACACAAGGCCCATTGTCGCTGGGTTGGGTCATCGCTCTGAACAAACTTTTCGTAAAACGGAATCAATTGCTCCCAGGCCTTCAAGAAGCTTGTGCCGTGGTGCTTGAAGATAGTGTGGAAAGCCTTGTTCATATCACTGAGCAGGTTCTGGTCATCCTCCACAGCATATTCGAAGTCGAGGTTCTCTTCATCACCCTCCTCGAGCTCAGCCTGTTCTTCCATTCGCTGCTCAACGCGCTTGCGGTAGTCATCTAAGGTCGACTTGGCAGAGTTGATGAAAGATTGCATATGAGCACCAGTCAGGCATCCTTGGCCAACAACCTCCACTGACTCGTAGAAGCACTGGTACATTTCGGCCAATGTGTCAACGGTGGGCTCAGCGCTGAGGACTTCGATGATCTTGTCCGCAACAGTAATCCACATGGTCTGGAAGTTCTGGTTTCCGGCTTTCTTGAATGAGTTCAGCAACTGGGGAATCAACTTAGCAGCCGAAACGCGAACGGGGTCGTGGAAGAAGAAGGCAAGACCAGGAACGGCGATTTTCTCCATGGTCTGCAGAACGTAAGGCTCGAAAGCCTCTTCCAAAATCTGAGCGTAGATGGTGATGAGCTCGATGGCAGTGTTCTTGTCCTCTAAGGCACTGGTCTTGATACCGATGACCTTGCCCTTCAATGGAACCAACTCCCAGCCCTCATCTTGGTCGACTTGCTCGATCTGTTCCTCGTCATCCAGAAGCTGAATATCCGCATTGGCAGCTGCCACGGTAAGAAGAGGGGGCATGACTCCAGGCAAGTATGGCACAAAGTCGGCACCTAGGACACGGCACATGCGGCCCCAGCAGTGAAGCAGATATTGTGATTGAGGGTCATCTGTGTCAGTGATGTTCTGTTGAATGTTGCCGAGAATCTGTACAAGGTTGAGAGCATCGTTACCCATTCTCTCCTTGCCAACAGCGAGAGCAATGAGAGTCGCGCACTCCATGGCCTTAGCACGAAGCAACCGATACTCTTTGTCCTGTTCTCCCTGCAGAAGGATGAACAATTGGGGCATGAGTTTGTCATAGTACTGGCCAAAGGCAGCCTCAGCCGAGTCAGCGATTGTGGCAATGGTAGACAAAGCCTGCTCCTGGAGATAGCGCTTATCAGTTGGCAGTAGTTGGACCAAGGACTGAACAAGGTCGTCGAGATAAGGCTCCAGAACACTACGCTCAGCCTCTTCACAGAAGTTGACGAGCGCAGCAGCAGCGTGTGACTGCACGCGGGGCTCGGTAACAGTCAAAACAGGAATGATGTTGCTAAGCACCTTCTTGTGGTACTTCTCTTGCATGGTGCCGGCAAAATCGGTGCTCATTTGACCGATGGCGTTGCAACCAGCATAGCGGACACGAGGGTGAGCATCTTTGAGAGCTGGGATGACCAGGTCCAAGACCTGGTTGAGTTCGCCAACCATGATATCACGGCAACCCTCAGAGATAGCAGAGATGGCCATGAGAGCGGCGTGACGATCACGCCAAGCTGTCGAAGACATCATGCGCGGGATCCAAGAGAAAGCGGGCTGGAGGATGGCCTCTCCACCAAGCTTGTTGGCTAGACGATCCATGCACTGCTCACCGGCAATGTGGTTGAGATCGCTCTCCTCAGGCTCAAGCTACGACGGTTAGCGAACTTGTATATACCAATTGGTTCAATATTTGGAGAGAAACTTACGTCCTCGGATGAACACCAGTCCTCTGCGTTGTCGTCATCGGCACCAACATCAGTCATGAGGCTGAGACATTGGGTGACCATGTTTTGAGCAAAGTTCTCTTGCTTCTTGCACATGTTGGGAGCGTAATCGGCGAAGGTAGCCATCAATTCCAACGCGTTTTGGCGAACTTGGTCGCTAAGTTCCTTGTCTGCTATAACGCTGATACTGAATGTCACGAGGTCGTTGAAAGAGCCCTTGAACATCTTGGAGCTGATTTCAGCCAGCTCGATGAGAGCAAGGAAAGCTGATGAGAGTTCGTCGCTCTCGCTCGATTCCTTCAGAGGGGGCAGAATGTTGAGCAGATCGCCCATCAGAGCGAAGAACTTGGGTTGTGACTTCTTTGGGATCGAACGGAACAATGCGGCGAAGGCTTCCATAGCGGCGATTCGTACCTATACAATCAATCGGTCAGCGGATTCGAACGGGCCTGGTGGGCTAATTGATTTCAAGTTCAAGCCTTCTGACGTACAGTTATGTTCTCATCCTTGAAACCATTGCTGAAAACACCCAGCACCAAGTTCTGATGCTCTTCTTTGTCGATAATACCCGGGGTGGTGGTGAAGACTCGGAAAGCCGTCTCGCGAAGGCCAGCGTCGAGGGAGGTGGTAGCTTGGTGGAGGGCGGTGCCCAAATCGTCCCAGTTCTCGTTGTCGGCTGCGATGATGTCGGCTAAGGGAGATTGTCAGAGCTAGGAAAGACCAAGCGGTGTGGAAGCACTGAGGGATCGGTTTCACGTACCATTGTCGATATACTGGCGTGCGATCTCGGCCACTGCATCGCCAATCTTCTTGCGCACATCATTAGTAGGCTCGGTGCCAAGGCATACCAGAAGCTTCTTGCGGATGGCAGCTCGTTGGTTCGCTTCTAAGCTGAGGAAGATTTCTTTGCCCTGGTTTCGGCGGGTCTTAATGGCGATTCTTCGGAAGAGAACAGCGGAGAAAGTTCGAGCCTAGCGAAGAAAAAGGATTAGTATCATTTGCGATAAGAGTGAAATTTGATCAAAACAGACGTGAAGTCATGGCAGGGCTTCACCCCGCCAATCCTTTGAGGTGCCTCCCTACGTGGGGGATCTCAAGGGGTGAAAGAGGGGGGCAATGGGTAACTCACGACAACATCTTCGGAGCCAGCAACCTGCTCCGCAAGTCCCATCAACAAAATTTCAGGCTGTCCGTCGACCCATTCGGTGTTGAGCTGCTCTTCGGCGCGCGAGCGAACGGCGTTGTCGGGGGTGCTCAAGTCGCGCAGCAGCTGAGACAGCTGAGCGTGGATCTCGGGAGAGAGCAGCGACATGGTGGGTTGGTCGATTCCCAAGATCCCGTCAAAACGAACCCGTCAGGATGAAGCCCAGGTTACGGAATACCGGGGGAGAGGTTGAGAAGGAGGGGTGGGTGAAGGGGAGGAGTTTTGTTTTTGGTGGGGCGGGGAGAGGGAAAAAAGATTGATGAGTAGGGGAATTGATATGCGATAATGCCCGCTTGGCTGGTGCGCACCTGCCCGGGGTAGATCGTCCAACTGTGGATAATGGATTTTCAAAGAAATGAATGCGCTACTTCGAATATGCCTCGTGCTTCGATAAAGAGATGCTGAATATGCATTCTGTGGTGTTTTAAGTCGGTAAAAAGGGTCGTGGGAGGAACCTTTAATTTATGGGAGATTTCCGGATAAGTTCCCACGGCCACTATATACCTCTAGTATCCACGCGACACTTGGTTTCCTAAAAACTGCGACATCTGGGATTTTTTCTTTTTTTCTTTTTCTCTTTATTTCTATATTGTCTATTTATCAAATTGTTCAAATTGCACTCACGAAATATTTGCATTGGATGGCTAGCTAAATGCTGGGACTGGACTTTACATGAGCCGAGGTGAATGCAACAAAATACTGATAATTAGAAGGGGTATGCACTTCTCAACTTGAGTCAAGATGAGCAACAGACTTGGAGTCATACAGGAAACAAAGGCTGAGAGAGAAAATGAACAAGATATGGGAAACAAACAATAGGGAGATCTATCAACAAATAACGCTTTAACGGCCGGTAGGCCTGCTGAGAATGAATACACCCGCGATGACCGCGGCCAAAGTGACGATCGCTCCGGGCAAGAGCAGGTCATTAGGAACACCAGCGATGACTTGGTCATCTGAAGGAGCGAAGCCATTTTGCTGACGAGGTTTGGCAAGAGGAGGCTCTTCAGGTGTGTGGGTCCCGGCAACGCTGGTCTCGTCCAAGACTGGAGTAGCAGGCTGGGGTTGAACAGGATGCGGGTCAATGGTGGCTGGGATGGGGGGTTGAGTGGGGTCGTGAACGAAGAGGTCGACCTTATCACGGCGGGTTCGGCGGGAGAGCTGGATGGCGTCCAGCATATCTTGGTCAGTTGTGATGGAGACGGTGTCGCCCTCGTTATCCATGTAGCTGAGCGCGTACCCATTGTTGCTAAGGCGGCCCTCTTCAACAACGGCTTCACCTCCAACAGCCTCGATTTCGCCGCCCAACTTGGCAGTGACCTGCTTAACAAGGTCCTCGACTCCCGATGCAACCAGAATGTTGACACGGTGAACGCGGCCACTGGGAGCTTTGAACTTGAAGGGGAAGGGGGCATCCTCCGCGGGTTCAAGGTGGTGATGAGAAGCGACCTCCGAGTGTTCTTCTCCATGATGAGATGCCGACTCGTTGGGCAAAACGCTGTTATCGTATTGTGAGCGAGTCATGTCAGGGCTCATCACAGACCGGAGCGGGGTGGTAGGCTGCTGGCTCTGACTGCCAGAAACCATAGAGTCGGACTCATGATCCATGGAGTTCCAGAACTTGTGCCAAGCAGGGCCCTCGTCATCATTGTGGTTCATAGTGCCAATCTGTTCCAAAGTGGCGTAGGTAAGCTTCAGAACGTCGACCATTCCAACAATTTCGCCTGACTTGTTCATAACGGGCAGATTAAGATAGTGACCATCTATTTAAAGGTTAGTAAATCAGACGGAACGATGTTTTGTATGCACGAATGACTGACCATGCATCTTGCGGAGCGCAGATTGAATGCTCATGTCGGACGGAGCAAAGTCGGGGTGAGGAGTCATGACGCGAACGACGCTGCAAGTAGCCGGGTCAAGACCTGGGGCAATAACACGCAGGACAATATCCTTGCTGGTAAAGATACCAGTAATGGAGCCTTGATCCTGGACGAGTAGAGCAGTGGTGTGGTGCTCCTTCATCAAGGCCGCAGCATCCTTGACCGTAGTGCGTACGGAGACGGTCACTGGGGGCATGCCATCAAGCACAGATTCAAGAGTAGGACCGGACATCTTTTGTCGAAGGGCTTCGACGTATTGGATGACTTGCTGGGGCTGACTCGAACCCAATTCGGTCTGCACACCCTCCAAGGCATCGTAAAGCTTCCGAGAAGAGCTGTAAGCGCGCTCCAGCTTCTCCATAGCGTCGTAAAAACACTTGGTAATGTCTAAGATACCCGAGATGTCCTGGTTCTCATCCATAACCGGCAAATGTCTGAAACCCTTTCGCACCATCAGGTCAAGAGCATCGGTCGCACTGGTATCGGTTCGCGCGCAGAGGGGGTTCTTGGTCATGATCTCGGCAACCAGGATCTCACGGGCCTTCAGACCAGCTCCAACAACGCGGAAAGCCAGATCCTTGGCCGTGAAGATACCAGCAATTCGCTCGTCCTCGTCGGTTACCAAAACGCAGTCCTCCCGCTTCGCTGCCATCAGCTGAGCAGCCTCGGCAATGCTGAGCGAGGGCTTGATTTGGAGAGCCTGGGCAGGCTTGAGAGCTAGGACAGTGCCGGGCGGAGCCTTTCGAGATCGGCTGGCTTTGCTCGGGTTGTGCTTCTTCTTGAGGTTGGCCTCCATTTTTTGACGAATTGCCTATTGTGAAAAAGAACTTGTGAGCTCATTGTACCTCGCTCGAGTCCTGACAGAAAACTCGATATTTTTTCGTCCGATCCTCGGGGTTGACGTTTCCCAACAAACGTACCTCATCACGCTTGGACTGAGTAGCCCGCTGTCTGCTGCTAGCGGCGCTCATTGTGCCTGTACCGGTATTACTTCCAAGGTCGGAGGGAGGGTGAGAAACAACGGAAGATTCAGGTCGGTCAGACCGAGGTCGTGGGATGTGAGATGCGTTGGCGCCGTCGAAATCGGGCAGCCTTCCTCTGCCGATCGTTTTGTTGGGCGTGGTTCCCCGAAATGTGCCTGTATGCGACATACTCAGGAGGGGAAAGGTCTCAACTAAAACGAGAGGGGGGAGAGGGGGCGCTGGAATGGAAAACCGGAATGAGACAAGGAGAAGACTCGACAAGGGAGACCTGTGATTGAGTCCCTAAAGAAAATAGTCAACCGACGATCCGAACAGGGGTGTCTCGCTGTTGCCCGCTGGAGCAAAAGTAAACAGAAAGATTATGTAATTGGTCGGAGCGGCGGTTGAAGTCGGGACGCTAGTCTCGAACGGGCCTAGTGATGCGCATGACTTCCCCACGTGATGATTGCCTCACTGGCGGGATGTGCGCCTGGACTCTCAGGCAGACAAAGCGCTATAAGGCACCACGGCAACAAGGCAGTAAGGCCAACGCAAACCCGCACAAAGCCGTGGGTCTCGCTTAGGGCTCTAGGGCTTCCCACAACCACACCCAATACTCCATTCCAAAGAGAGCCTGTGAGAGCTTCGCCTAACCACCCTCGACAAGTCAACCGTACGTGCCCCCCATATTTTCGGTCCTTCGTTCTCATCTAACTTGGAATAGACCAATCGTCAAAATGGTCAAGAAGCGCGCTGCCAAGTAAGAACTCCCAACCCTCCCATGCCCGCCAAACACCACCGGTTTCCCATTCGACTCGGATCTCTACAACGCCCAGCCAGAACGACAAGCCGCCAAGTGAAAATATTCATCCCGACAATACGTTGAAACACGCATATGAACATTCTCAGTCGCCACAGTATTCAGGAGAATGGGAAACCGGAATTGAACAACGAACTTTGATCGAAGAACACGACATGAATCAAAGTCCCGAACGAGTACTAACATTTTCCTAGCGGTCGCAACAAGAATGGCCGCGGCCACGTCAAGCCCGTCCGCTGCTCCAACTGCGCCCGGTGCGTTCCCAAGGACAAGGCCATCAAGCGTTTCACCATCCGCAACATGGTCGAGTCCGCTGCCATCCGTGATATCTCCGATGCCTCCGTTTTCGCCGAGTACTCCGTCCCCAAGATGTACCTGAAGCTCCAGTACTGTGTGTCCTGCGCCATCCACGGCAAGATCGTCCGGTACGCTCCATCCCACCTGGCAGGCCGACTGAGCGAATGTTCACGGCCGCCACCGCCATCACTCCAGAACTATCTATTCTAACAAACCTTTCCAGTGTCCGTTCCCGCGAAGGCCGCCGCAACCGTGCTCCTCCTCCCCGTATCCGCTACAACAAGGACGGCAAGAAGCTGAACCCCCCTCAGGCCAACAAGGCTCTGTAAGGAGAGCAAAACGGGTGATACAACAAAATAAAATGGAGCTAGTCTGAAATGAAATCTTTTATTTTGTCTTCCTTTCTTCCGCTTTGATTCTTCTTGCACAACGGGTCGAATTGGTTCAGCGATTATGGTTTCTCGATTCGAATAGGACCCGCAGCAATGCTACGAACGAGGATGGAAATATGACGCTGATTGTTTGACGGGCACCGATGACGATAGTGGGGACTGAATGTGGGATTTGAATGGAAATGCGGGCTTTGTCTGGTTGTTTCTTTGTTCTTTTCTTACCAGCCTCTTCGCTACGCTTGGTGTCTGGGTGTTTCTTGACCTGCTGTGTACAAGCCACATAATACTGGTTTGTGCATGACTGGAGGGATGGATTGAACCAGCTTTACTGGTTTTCGAAAAAAAATACCAATTTCATAAAATATTCTCAAATTTCGCTTCTATCGTAAGGGACGCATTTGCGTAGAAAATGGGTATCATCACCAGGGAAAATGCAACTATCTACCAGTCCTTCATGGGTACAAGTACCCCTTCTCAAAGTAATTTCCATACATATCAACCACTCCACTTCGGCCTTTGGGAATAGCATTCCTGACAATCTTAATCTCGCCCTTCCAGTGCCCCTCCACGAAGTGGGCCATAGCGAGCTGCGCAGACGTTGTCGTCATTGTAGAAAGCCCTGATGCATTCGTGCTGCGTCGTCCTCTCTCACGCCGAACAAGACTCTCATATTCAGCCTTCTTGTTGCGTCGGAAAGCAGCCAACTCCGCAATAAGGTCCACGTCTTGCATTAAAGTGCTCTGTTGCTGGCGTCCCTGTTTCCCCTGAGAGCCAGGGGACCCAGATGAGACTGACGTCACGCTCTGCAAGGTGTTGCTACGAGGAATAGGGGACTCGGTGCGCGAGTGCGTCGACTCATCATCCGATGGCATCAAAGACACTTTCTCGTTGAGCGCTGCCATAGGAAAGTATTTCCCTGGGTCGTTCTCTGGGATGCCGCATTCCTCATCGCCAAAGAAGCTGTAGTCATCTGTTGCTGCCGCCCAGAGGGCTTCGGAGTCGCGATCGCCAGTGCTGGAGATCGTGGGATTATTGCGCTGGTTTGCGGGCTTCCACGATGTAAGGCGGGAAGAAGTATCAGTAACTTCGAGGACAATTTGGCGAAGGGCGAAAAGAGAGCGAGACCGCTGTTGCTCCGCTTGTAAACGACCTTGGCCGGGAGGTAATGAGTAGTCTGATCCGGCTTGAAGAGTAGCCAGTAGGGACTCTTGAGAACAGGCTGTGATGAAGCGGGTCAGAGTGTACAAGATGGGAGACCCGTGTGGGATATGGGATGGGATATCAGTCAAGACTAGGGTGTCGAGGCGAGGCATGTGAGATGGGTGTAGGTAAGGGTATCTGCTCTCTTTTCCACCACGAAGTGGAAGGGATTGGTTGCGCGGTCGTTGTGATAACAGTGTCTGGATCATCTGGGCTCGTGGGTCGTCTGATGATATAGGAGAACTGCATAGAGGCTGTGTAGAAATCGTGCTGGTTCCATCTTCGGGGTAGTAGTCAGAGGCTAGGATAGATGGCAAGCTGCTTAATGTTTGCCAGGTGGTGGAACGCCCAAGTCCACTAGGACTGAATGTCGGAGAAGAAATTGTACTGCTCGCATCGGAGACACATCTAACAATTTCTGGCGCAAATGCAGAGCCCCGACGTATTGTCATTTCTTCGTCTTCGTACGGCGTAGTCAATGGCCTCTCTCTGGCCGTAACTGGTATAGTATCTGTGGGCTCGCTAATGGAAGTATCCGCGAGTTCAAATATTGGCGCATGGTTGCCAGGCAGTTCATGAATTTGAGTGTCATTAGATCCGTCCAGCTCGTGCTCATCGCTTACTTGGATGGATTCAAGCTCCGGGAGAAGATTGCCCAAGGGAGCAGCATCTTTTGCTGGTGGTTCGACAGTAACAATAGCATGATGTGACCGCAAGTAGCTTAGATTTTCACCGGCCACCTTTCCGATAACTGGGACGAGCTTCTCAGAGCCAGGGTATTTTCCTTGCTTGGGTGATTGTGTCTGTTTATGGATGAAATCCGCCGTATGGACCGTGCCTGCATCAAGAGCGTGGAGACGAGATGACGCTAGAAGACCAGCAACACCTTCCACGGTAATATCGTTGTAGGAGATATAGAGATGCGTTATTCCAGATGGCGGAATGTCCTCAATCCATGCATGGCCTGAAGATGGCTGAGCAAGGATCTTAGTATACTGCTTATCCAGCTGGGGTAGCTTCAAAAGCTCGGATCCAGCACCACGGATGATAGACTGAGAGACAGGGTCTGGTGAAGTTCCATTGCGCCGAGGGGATGGTTGCGACGCGCCTGGAGCCAAGAAGGAAGCCTGTAACAGCGAACGCACCGCCATGTCTGTAAGTAGATTGTTTCGTAGGTCCAAGAATCGAACTCGCTTTTCGATGGCGTTGGCTAGAAATTCAGCATCTGAATCTTTCAAGCCTATACCCCGAAGCTTTAGCACTTGAAGATGCTGGAGCTGCGATATTGATGCTAGAACACCTCGGTCTCGTGCTGATCTTGTGTAAGACAGATCAAGATAAGTGAGTTGGGGAAAGCGAAGAAGTGTCTCCGCAATGCCCGCGGAAGTTGTGTTGGGCTCATTGTCTGCCAGCAATAGACGAACGTTGTACTGTATTGAAGGATCCTGAGCTTTTAATGCGGCCATCGCATTGTGGTCGAAAAATGGCAACTGCGAGACCATCAGACACTGCAAGCAGGGAAGGTAATCTAATAAATCTCGAAGCCAGCCAGGCCTTGGACCACCATATATCTCAGACAAAGCAGGTGGCATATGAAGTGTATGAGTCAAGGATCGCACCTCTCGCCTTGCATACTTTAAAGTCCTGCGGAATCGAGTCAGGGCAACTGATTTCATCTGTTAGCATGACTGCCGTATCCAACTGAGCGGCTCACTTACCATAGACTGCATCATTGTCAGAGCCAAAGTGCGATGCAGGGTCTCCCCACAAGAAAGGCATGAATAGATCATGCCATTTGTGGCAGACAAGAGAAGCTGCACAAAGATCGCTTGACGGAATGTAGTGCGCTATGATAACCCATGCATCTCGGGCCGTGGCCGAGGCATAGGATGGAGGAATCAAATCTAACATCCTTTTTGTATGTGAATTCAACGAGAGAAATGATGAACTATCATGTTTCCACCCTCTTTATCCAGAATAGAGAGTAGAGAGTTGCTGGGCTAAGACCTGGAGAAATACGCCCTGCCTTGCACTGCCCCGCAACACTCAAAACTCGACGCCTGAGCACAGCTTCCGCCCAAGTCGATCTCCACCTGTTAGGCCAAGAGGCTCAAAAACGCCACTCTCGTTTGCCCTGTTGCCGATCTCGCACTTGCGTGGGTGGTCCGTTCCTCAAATCCCCCTGGGCCGATGATGATCTCTGCTCAGATTTGTTGGAGCAAGGACGAGGTGTCCGATCCAGGTCCACCCGGTCACGACTTCGAAAATCAAATTCTTGCACACTCTTATTTGGCGTCAAAGCTATTTTAGGATATGCAGGAATCAGATAAGAATGAACCCTGCTGGTAAGGCTAGCAGGCCATGTGGCGATAGGGGTGACAACAAAGATTCATGACGTTATGCGCATATTGGGGGCTATGCAAATGCTGACCAACAACCGTGCGATAATTGTACTCAGCGTCGAGGGGTCCTCGAAATGACGACGATAAAATTTACACTCATACTCCTTGAAGAATCCACGATCAAGCAAGAAAACTGACAATGTGAGACTCTGCATTTTGAAAATCCCGAAAAAGAAAACATCCTATCTGCCGGAACGGATATCTTCTAGATGTATGTACACAATTATCTAAAGAATACCAACAGCTCCATTTCCACTGATGAGAGGGAATCCTAGCTGATGGCGCATAGCATCCTGGAAGCTAGCATCGTCGCTCAAACCAGGACAGTCGGCACAGTTGCCGCAAACTGCGATCTTACGCAATCTTGCCTGGACCAGAACGGAGGCTTCGGCCCACGCACAAACATTACCTGACAGGCCCTCGTATAGAGAGTAAGGTTGATCAGGCATGCGATAGTCCTTTTCAGATACTGCTGGACCAGAGAGATATGGCCTAGTCTCACGAGCGTGAAGGAGGAACGCCAGCCCTCTCGATAAGAAGAAATCCGGGGTGAGCTTCTGCGCGAGGTCATCCTCAGGAGCAATCACGGACTGTGTTCGCTCTTGGTAGGCACGTCTTCCAGCATCGATCTCTACTGAGTGATACGCGAAAGAGTTGTGGAGAAGAAGCCATGGCCATCCGTTGCCAGCAACTCCGTGACACAGGCTTCCTCCCTTGGAGAGCAGGCCTTCTTCCCAGACCCGCTGGGTACCCAGGTAAATAGCCTGGTCCCATTCGGGACACCAGTAATTCTGAGACAAAGTGGTGTTTTTGAGGGCCGTGGCCAGAAGAATGAGTATTCCTGGACTTCCATGGCAGAGCTGGACGAGCATTGAAGATTTTGGTTCACCAAAAGGAGGGTCTGTCATGGGCAAATGTCCATTATGAGAGACGCTCAATTTTGCGAGCGCACAAATAGTCTCGCCAATGATGGGGAGATGAGGAGCAATTTCCTCAGGCTTGGATGCAAGCAATATCGTCAGAATTCCGGCTGTAATTTATTCGTCAGCGTTTGATCAAGCAGTGGAATATACTAAGTGTCACTCACCGATACCATGGACGCTGGATATTGGAGTAATAGCGTTAGCGAGGCAATTGGGGTACTATTCAACGCAGCAACTTACGTTCCGAAAGCATAGTGTCCTTCCATCCAAGCGTACATCAATGGATGAGCATCCTCCCCCCCATTCTTCTCAGAAAATAGCCGGGAACCCTCACGACCCGCATCAACGATCGTGTCGATTAGCTTCGGAATTAAATCCAGTACAGGTGCGAGCGTTTCCTGAGTCTTCTCATCGTATTGATGAGCCCGGACATTCATGAGAGCCCACAATAGGCCGGCTCGACCATATAGAAGTTCGTCTCCTCCCATATTATTGCCATTGTGAGGAACCAAATGGCCATTTTTTAACGCGATTTGCGTAGTTTTCTCAAGGCAGTTGATGTCTTCTTCGGAAAGGCTAGGCTTGGAATCGGCTCCCCAGTGAGTTTGTGCTATCGCAGCGAATATACGTAGCATAACACCTGGAATTGGCGAGAGCGAGTTCGTGGATACTCGAGATGGGATGAGTGGGGCAGTTGGGAATCCTTTGGGAATCCTGTCCAAGGCATATTGTAGATAGTCGGGGGTCGAGGTACTCGTGTTTGAGAGTAGTCGTGCCTGATAATCCAGACGCAAGAACGCAAGGGCAACACCTGCAGCGGGGGTCAGAGCACTATTTTCTTTTCGTGGATTGCATTTGGACTGGCGTCATGTTCTGCATCACAGAATCAGAGCTCAACAGGAGCAGCGCAATACTCACCGGGAAAATGGTTCATCATGCCTGCAAGTCCCCATTCTTCTGGCAATGGGGAATTCGTGCGAATGATCTCAGCGCCATTTCGAACCGCCGTACGCAACTCCTCTAAGTATTTTGGGAGAGTTTCTAGGTTTATGACTAGAGGGCTCAAGTTGTTTTCATAGTATTGTGGTCGTTCGGCCATAGTGGCAGGATAATCACTGGAATAATATTCCGTATGGTGTGATCGAGTCGTGGGGTGATTGGAAGGTTGAAAGGCTTGTGCACAAGAGCTGCAGACCCCGCCGGATCACTAGGTCCAGGCACTCGCCCTGGCCATAAATATCGGTGACGATAGCTGATGATTTTAGCGTGCGGAATTCCGCACGCTAGCAGGTTTGGTTGGCATGGGCCGCTCCGTGGGTACCAGATTGGCGCAATCCTGGCGATGAATCGATCTCCACCGCGGGGCAAAGACAAAAGAACCCCTGGAGGGATCTCGGAGCTATGGCAAAATAAACACAGGGTAGCCCAACTTTTACTTTATAGAACTTTGGGAATAAGAATTACTGGATACTACTAAATGCTCATCTACATCCCCCCAAAAATGTCAAGCTCATTAGATTTCTCAAGTCGGCTTGCGCATTAGGTGGGTCGCTTCCACAATGCAGGTTTGCCCCTCACTAGAGCCGAGCTATATCGTCCAATTTTCCAGTAATGAAGTAAGACTCTGCAGCTTGAAAATTGTCGACTGTAGCAGACTGGCGTGTGTGAGAATTACGAGCGAATTTTATCAAAAAACGCGCTAGTCAAAATGTCGAGAAATGTGGCTTGTGTTCTTCTGTAGCACTTCGAACAGAATAGACCGACTTAAGACCGCGGCAACAATGTGGAGCTGAAGAGGGATAGCTGTTGTCTATCATTACTGTTTCAGTACTCGATTCTTGAGCTTCCAGGTCGAAGACCTTATCGAACCAAATGATGGAGCAATTCCTTGTCAGCGAAGAAAGGCATGATCTAAATGATAGCATGTTTGAAGGCGTTTCATCAACAATTGCTCCTCGAGAATTTTTTCGAACACACGTGGGGAGGCATATAGAGTCTAATCGGATGCATTAGAAGATATAGTCTCTTCAGGTTTATGCATGTCCTTACGAAACTCTTGGTTCCTGCATAGTCTTTGCTCTGCCAGGTGGTTGACAAAACTTAATCGTAGAGCGTTTGCGCACTACAAATCTAGTATGACATGTGTAAACAATGATTGAGTATATTGCATCTATTATAGAGCGGAGAGCCTTGGAAATGCATTGTCTGAGGATTCATTGCTGGAAGCGAGCTCCGTGTGGCATCTCCTGGCTGCGGACATCTCTATTGAGTAACCGCGAAAGGTTCAAGTCTATTTGAATGTGTCCTCAGTAACAGCCCATGGCCCCGGAGGTACCTTCTCTGTCCACTCTCCCTGAGGTGGTCTCCAAAGCAACAAAATCCCAGGCGGCTTGCACTCATATACCAATCGATTCCACTCATCGCTTGGATTTGGCTTGTCGAAATCGATATGCATTCCCATAACCCTTCGGTATCCATACTTCTCATACAACCAACGACCAATTGGACTCCCCTCGATAAAACTTTCGTATCCTAAAGGATCAATAATCTTATGACCCCATTCCATGAGCAACCGACCGACTCCACGACGTCGATAGTTCGGGTGTACGCCCATCGCATTGACACCGGCATGCGGGCGCTGCAACCAGCATTGTCGAGGAAAGAAGGCCTGAGTGAGCATGCACTCTGCATACTCGGCTCGCTCGGATCCAGCGGGATACCAGGTACATTTCATCGGCTGCGGACCATTGGGGAATGGATTCTGGTGGAAGATAAGCCACTCGCAACCTCCGGCAACTTCGCCTGTCTCCTTGTCTATGACATAAATGAGGTTGGAAGCTGGGTTCTTCTGGCTGGCGTTCCAACGGATCTCGGCATCTAGAGCTTTGTCGCGAGCGCGGTCTTCGGCTGTATGACCACTAACGGGATGAACCGCAGTCCAAACAGGACTGACAGATGTCAGATGCAATCTATAACTATATTTGGAATGCTTACTTGTAAGGATGCGAATTGGCATTCCAGAGCACTTCCACGAGGCGTGCATATTCCTCTTGCGTTGGGATTACTTTGACTTCGAATTGCTCGGCCATGGTGAATGTGGTGAGGGGTAAGGGGGCCACCGGGGCCAGAGGACGGACTTGACGGGGTTAAATAGCACGGAATTGTCAATTGCCTGCTTAAATAATTAGGGACAAGGATTATTTAAGAGTACCATAAACGGCAAGGTTGTATTTCTTTGTCTGCTGTCTTATCTCTCCTGCTCCGATCCACTTTTTACGCCTCCACAATCGGCCCTTGGTACTGTTTCCTTGCCCGGACAAAATAGTAGAGAATGAAGAGCAGTGTCCAGCCTACGAAAATAGCTATACTGTAGTTGACCTGCTCAGGCTCTGGGTGCTTAGTCGCCGGCCAACTTCCAAAGAACATCATGATGACCGAGAAAATTATCGCAAAAATATTATTTGCGACTCCAATCCAGCCTTTCAGTCGGAATGGGCCCCAGATCACGATCTCCTTTGGCACATCAGCGCCGCCTTCAAGAATGTCACCTTTCAATCTTCGGTACAGCAGTAGCGAGAGAGAAATGATGTATGAGGTGAAAAAAGCTTGCAGCACAAGCGAGAGAATGATGTTGAGTACCGTCTCGGATCCAATGTTGATCAGACTGAGCAGTCCCGAGCAAATTACGACCACAAGGGTGCTGTGAACGGGAATAGACACTCGGGTACTAACCTATAGAGTAAAGCCCATTAGCTAGTTATTGCAATGATGTCTAATTGCTACTCACATGGCTGACCCATTGCCACCCTGGTATGGCCTGCTCACGAGAGAAGGACCATAGCATACGCGCACCGGAAGCAACACCGGCAAGCCCGGCGCAAGCTTGTAGTGCAGTCACCATGCTGCTGAGCACAATTGCAGCACTTTTGCTCTTTGTCGCACTTTCAATTATTCCAATAAATGGGTACGAAGAGCTTGACTGCAAAACGCTCATGATATCACCCGCGGTATAGAGAAATGTGAGCAAGACGCCAAATCCGAGACCCCCATTAATGAGTATGGCAGCTAGCATGGATTGCGGCACAACGGTACTGCTGTTTGCGACTTCTTCGGCCATCTGAAATGATTGTTAGTAGACAGTTTTCCAGACATCTCATTCCTTGTTCAATTACTAACATGCACAGCACCATCCGTCCCTAGAGGAGCTCGTTAGTCCAAAGTATCGAGGGAGAACATCGAATTTTGTTCGTACCTAGAAAAGCTGCAACTGCCCCCTTCATTCCAATAAAGGTCGCAAGTGTAATATCGTTCCACCCACCAAGGTCTATTGTACTTGACCAGACTGTTTGGGTGCTGGATCGCGGTCCCAAATACAAAAGTGGGATCAAGACTGCGAAGAATCCAAATACATGGATGAATAAGATAAAGACCTCGATCACCGGCAAAATCATTCCCAGAACAGTACTCATAACAGTGGTCAAAGCCAATACGGCCCACATGATGAGAGTGACATGCCATCCTTCGGGCTTGTAACTGGGAATGCTAGTTGCGACAGTGGTTTGAAGTACACTACTAGCCAGATAAATAGCGGCAGTAGGGGCAGCTGTCCAGGCGACAACACAAATACAGCCTGAAATGCCTCTGTTAGAGACGCGAGAAAATCTTTGAAAGTGTAAAAGGAGCGATTACCAGTGATATAGCTCAGAAATCTCTTAGCGGGCTTTGGGGAAAGAATAGCAACCCAGTGATACTGGCCTCCAGCCTGTTTGAAGCATGAAAGTTAGAGATGAAAAGTGAAGAACAGTCACCTAATAGGCGTCTTACCGTAGGCATCATACTTGCCAGTTCGCCCATAACAATGGCGACACTGATAAATCCAAGCCAGACACCGATGTAGCCGTAGACCAAGCCTGCCGGGCCTCCACTAAATCCCTGTCAGTAAACACAAGAAAATGAAGTTAACATCTCGAGGGTAAATACTCTTCAAGGCCAAGGCTCAGATTCCTAAAATCTTGTTAGATTGACAATAAACCTCGGAGTTAGGGGCTTTTACATCATGATGGCTTCCCATGTCAACATTAAACTACAGGTGAATCCAATGGTGCTAGTCAAGCTGAATCTTCGCTGCAAAGTCATCAGCCACCAGAGAAACCAAGCAAAGTCAATAGTATCGTACCTTTAAAACATCCTTTTTGCCCACTCTTGAAAGCTCGTAAGCATCGCGGTCTTGTGAATCCTTGCTACGCTTCGTGGATGTTCCGGGAACCTTGCCAGCCATGCCAATCGAGCCATTACGGCTCTCAGCTGGACCTAAGCTGTGCATTTCCACGTCCATCTTTGCGGCGAAAGAAAGATCCCAGCAAGCGAAAGAGATATGTTGACAAGTCACATTTAGAAATGCTCGAATCGATCGACTAGAAAAAAGACAGCGCCCCTGAACTTCCAGGGTCTCATGTGACTTTCTTTGTTTGAGGAATAAATCTACTCGTACTTTTACCGGACTTAATCCACCCGCAGCGATAAAACACCGATAACTAGAGCTTACTACGCATGAGAGGCCTAGGCAATCTTAGTTCAATACATTCCGTACCGTATCAATTTTCTAAAACGAGGAAAGGCGTTAGTGAACCCTGCACTTAGAAATCCGACGCGATCTCCCAGAGTAGACAAGCCAAGCTGCAGAAGGAAGCCTTGCCCAGCAACCAGGAAGTGAGGGGAAGCGCGAGATACGTGGATTTTGGGGCCACATGCACGTCGGACAGGGATGCAGATCCCACGTATCTTTCCTCGCAACAAAGCCATATGAAGGAGGCCTGAGTGGGCCACGATCCAACATTACCCGCCTCTTCCGATTCCCGAAGCCACTTGAGGAATGTAGTGGGTGGTGGGGGGCCGAATATTTACAATGCAAGTCTATTAATCTTGGTGGTGGTCAGATATTACCATCGGCTTGTCTCATTTCGGGATGTCCGCTCTGGCCCCAAGCGTTCTATACGGCCTAGATGGCGCTTATGCAGTCACACATGCAATTCCTTGGTTGGGCTATGGCTGGGCGATCTCATTCAGTAAGCTGAAGAAGCCGTGTTGGTTAATCTATTGCAAGCAAATAATCTGTTGGTAATTAAGTGCATTTCAAGTTCCGATCTCATTCTTTAGAAAATCAGCCCCCCTCATAATCAACCCCTAGTACTATAATCACTTCTGGCGAGAGATTTTTGACGGCTATTGGAGTCGACCTCTGGATTTCCTCTGGCAGAATAAGAGGATTGTGGCTGAAACGTCGATATGGAGGATCACTCTGCCGTTCTCAAGATTGTAAGCTGGTTTCTGGCGATTGTATCGGCAGGGGCTTTGGTGACGTGCCTTCTCGCGAGTCGGCATCTACTGAGAAGAAAATGGCTGAGCTTTGTGCTCCTTTTCAGTGCTCTGGTATTGCACTCTTGCTATGCGCTACTACTAGCCACGAAGAATGTAAACTGACAGTCTCAATAGGCCTCAAATATAGCGGCATGCATCGCTCTGTCTCTCGCAGCTTCACACGGCCTGGGCAAGTCCCTCAAAGATTGCACAAAAAATGATTCATCCGCCCTGCAGAAGGCGTTTCTCGCTGTGCAAGTACTTCAAGTTCTTACGATGGGACTTGGAAAGTTATCACTGGTTGCTCTGTTCTCTTTATTACTTTCGCCTAGCAACCTTGGAAAGATCATAATGTCTATTTCAATTTCTCTGGGCCTTTGGACGTTGTCAATGATAATCGCGACAGCTGCTCAATGCTCTACACCCAATGTCTGGGATCTAGCGTACGGGTCTTGCATTGATGTTGTAAGTACTACAATGCAGATACGAGAAACAAGAGGTACTGACATATTAAACAGACTGCATTATGGAGATACTGGGGTGCGACGAATATCTTGATCGAAGCTATGATGTTTGCGACCGTTATTTTCGTGGTCGCTCGCCTACACATGACATTCTGGACCCGAGCCATAGTCATCGGCTGCTTTAGCGCCAGAGTTGCGTGAGTTTCCACTTATCTTTTGCTCTTACAATCGAGTATCCACTAATACGAGTCTGCGATTAGTGATATCGCCGTGACTGCCATCCAATTGAACTATGCATCGGGATTCTCCGCTCGTGGCTGCGATCTTCAATTCCAAATTTGGCCCTGGGCGATGTGCGGCCAAGTCCTGCAGACCGTGACGATCATTTCGGCATCAATACCACATCTTCGTGATTTCCTAGAATCCTTCCCAAGCGGGATGCTTCGTCTGCATGAAATGGACTCGAGGACGAAGTTACATTACGGTTCACGGACAGAGTTCAAGGGCTCATCGAGGTCCGAGCACCAGCTACAATAGAAATAAGAATCTGATATATAATCCACTTCCGCACGGCCCGTATAAACTATAATCGAAATACGAAGTTTGAGTTTGATTTCTGAAGAAAATCGGGTAACATCCATAGTGGGCCCGATGAGCTACAAACACCTCCGCTGCCCCGTGGTGGTGATCGGGACTCGGTCGATCTTGGGGCCAAATGCAATCCCACGAACATCAGTTTCCCCTTCACTTGTTAATCGCTGCAACATCAATGGCAGGTCCAATCGCAGGATCACGAGAATCGAGTGATTCTCTCTTGTTGATCGCCGCCACATCAATGACAGACCCAACCACAGAATTGCGGGACTCGAACTCTTCTCTCTTGTTGATCGATGCAACATCGATGATAGGCCCGACCGCAGGATTCCGAGATTCTATTTCCTCGCGCTTGTTAATCGCAGCCACGTCGATCGTAGGAAAGGTGGGTTCACGAGCATCGATATCCTCTCTCTTAGAGATATGGGCAACATCGATGATGGGGCCGACGGGGTTTCGAGCTTCAATCCCGTCAACAGGCGCTGAGATAGGAAGAGAAAACACGGCGCTGGAGAGCGCCAAGCCGATGAGAACGATAGACTGCATGTTGACTCTTTTGTTCGTGGACAAACTGAAGACAAATCAACCCTGAATTTAAGCTTAACGTTTGGGTTCTGATATGCAAAGAAAACGTTAGAGATGTCTCAACTGCAGGGGAGGAGACTGATTTTCAGCTAGGATCTCACATGAAAGGTTGAATTGGGTATATTCTGGACAGGATAAGCTGTGGCCTTAACATCAGGGCTCCTAGGTTATATCAAACTTTGCGGGCAGGGAAGGTCATTAATCAGTAAAGCTCCTAGCTATGACGAATACGAAAAGACATGACTAAAACAGCAATTTCTTACGCTGATAAGCCACGAAGGCCTGAAGAGTCCAGTTGCCGATCAGGATGCCGAAGCAATGTACGGAGTACTCGGAAGTACTGCATAGATAGTGTATTGACGTCGAAGTTTGCGAGGCATTTATTGTGATTGCGTGTCACCGGATGTCCACTGAGAAACAATGGTGATCTTTCTAACTTAGGCTGTGCAGAATATCCACATCGGCACATGAAGATGAAGGCGATTGGTAGAGCTTGTATGCAAGGCCTCCTTTGCTGAAGATCTGCAGCTTTTCTGCAGCGGCTAATTGCAAGATTGGGCGCCCAATACTACAGCAGTGCTGACAAAAATTCGACCACGCTCACAATGCAGATAATTAATTCGTCAACATTGGATACATCTCAATGCAACCAGGCGGCGGGACTCAACCAGGAGCTTGCACAGCGATTGCCAAGGACGACTGTCGAATCAGGCGATGCGTAGAATGGGTCCATTTCAACCAACATCCCCTCACTATCTTTACTGTGCGCCAAGGTGGCGTGATTGTCCTGCATAGGACATGACGGCATATATGTGCCATGCATCCTGACGTTCTGAAAATCTGCAAAATTGCCGGAGTTCCTATTTTAACTTTCGAGGAAGCAAAAGATCCACGTGAAGAGGCAGTCACAATGCATCAATATCAGAAGATTGAAACAGCGAGCGATCACGACGATGAAAGTCAGATCTCCATAGTACACGAGCGGACTCCAAGGCTCCAGATTTGGATCACAAGGGTCCTGAGTCTTACCGTCATATTTTTGACATTCGCTCTCGTCTGGGGATGGCGCCGATATGAAGAGTTGCAAAGCAGTGTCCTTGGAGAAAGTAAAGATATCAACAAAATTTATGGGGCACAGAAATCACCATACAGTATGATCACGTCCTATGAAATCCAGAAGTAACGAGCGTACTGACACACTGCCTATAGCGGGACTGGGGTTTGATGTTGAAGTGCCCTACACCCACCATACGGACTACACGTCGCATAACCACAGTCTAGCTAATGATATGTGGGAGAACTTGAGCATCGATCCTATGGTCATTGCACCAACAAAGGAAGAGCAAGAGAGACTTGGG
>JAOYNU010099684.1:0-41051 GCA_026745395.1 Tympanopsis confertula | reverse complement strand
GGCGGCATCGGCACCGACGAATTCGGCCAGATGAACAAGCTCCTGCAGCGCCTCGACCGCTTCTGGAACGACTCCATACTTTATCGCCTGTGAGGCACTAAGTAGCTGAAAGCGCTACATTTCCTCCAGTCATGTAGTGCAACGAAAGGGCGCAACGGGGCATGAAAATGCACACCGGGGCGCCCAATCTCGTTGCATTTACGTTGCACTAAATTGGATTGCCGGAGACGAGTGGCTTCGCGCTAAACGCACCCTGTCACCTGTCGTCTCCAACGCCGCCACGGGCTCAAACCTGCGATGGATACGATAGGGCCGCCCCAGCGGCGGGTGCCTTACAGCCTTGCCGTCCGCTTACACATCAGCTTCAGGGTATAGGCGTCGGTCATACCGCTTCGGAAATGATTGAGTATGTCTGACGCGAGGGCCTCGCGCGCGGGCTTGTTGCCGAGATAGTATGGGTCGGCCGACACAAGTTCGTGGTAAAGCTGATTGAGCATGGCAACCTCCTCGCCACGCAACACGCCAGCGGTTTTGAGCGCATCCCTCAGCGGACTGTCCATGATTTCCTCCAAGCTCTGCCCACACCTCAAGGGCTCTATCGCGTTAAATAATCAACGCTGTTTTAGGCTTCAAGGGTTTTGTTGTTGGGATGGGACAGGTCCCTACCAAATTCTACGATCCTCGTCGTCCTCCTCGGTCTCCGGCGCGTCTACCAGTTCCCAGTATGCTGCCCACAGGCGCTTGAGCCAGTCCATTACGCTGCCTCCCGTTCGGGGCGGTCGATTCCCAGCGCAGCCTCAAGGTCTTCCACGTAGGCGAGGATAATCCTGTATCGAGCTTCCATTTCTGATGGGTTATAACAATCGCATTCACCCTCCAGCCATTCGAGCGCCTCTTGAATATCGTCTGTCACGTCGGGCAACACCTCCTGCGGTTCCGCCTTGGTGGGGTGGGGGGATAGGGCTTCGATGCCCTGCTCGAAAGCTAGGTCAAAAGCATTTTCAGGGTTATATGGTTCGTCTCCACGGTGGGCGGCAATTGCATCCATGCAGGTCCTCAAAGCCTCCCGAAGCGGAGAGGTGGCCTGTTCGCGGTGGCGGGCAAGGATGGTGGCAATCTGGCGAACGAGTGGCTTTTCATATTCGAACTCGGGCTCGGCGCCCTCCATCAGCTTATATATTTCCAACGCCACATCCTCATCCCCCGGAAGCGGGGAAGCCTCTACGGTGCGCTGGCCCGCAAGGCTCTCGGCAGCAACACTTGGCGCCATCATGAAGCCGTCCATCAAAGCGGAGCCATTCGGGTCAATCAATTGGGTGTAGCGTTCCGCAATGCTGGTCGGCTCGGCGCGGAACTTCCAACCGTTGGCGATGGAATAATCGATGCCGCCGACCAAAAGGCCGTTGTCGTCCCAACGGCGGGTGACGCGGCTCATTGGTTTATTCCCTTCTGGACGGCCACCAACTCATTTAATAACGCCTGCCAGCCTTCCTTTGACACCTCGCCATGCACGAGATGGGCTGTGATTTGCTCGATGGCGTTATCGATAGCTTCCTGCATTTCGTGGTTATGAACTTGCATAGCTACTGCAAGGTCACTCTTGATTTCGTCGTGGAGGTCGGACCCTACTCCCTTGAGGAGTCCTCTTTCATCCAGCATATTCCAAACTGCCTTGACTGCTATTGCGTTTACCGCCTTCAAACCTCTGTATTCGTTGGTTTGCGAAATTGCAGTTTGCAGCGTCTTGACATGCCTTTCTGCTATGGGGCCGCGCACCACATCGATTTGGAATTCGCCGTCCGACTTGGATAAGACGTGCTGCGCCATTCTAAGCTTGTGTTCGTAGTACCTGCGAAATCGAGAAATGGCTTCTTTGACTGAGATTTCGCCGTGTTCAAGCAACCCTGTCGAATGGCTGCCGTCCGGCAATTGAATGCGGGTGTATTTGTCACTCACATCGTCTTCTTTCCTTGTTTCAAAATCCTGGCTCGCTCCTCGGCCAAGTCGTAGTCCTGCATCCCCGCTGCCATTTTCTCCCACGGGGTCAGGGGAGGCGCTTCCATTCCCTTCGGCGTTAGCTGGTCGAGGAATGAAAGCTGGGTCTCCACTTCGCACCTATCAGAACCGCTGAACGCACGAGTACATGGCGGGCGCCACCACTGTTGCGGATACCGATGTTTGGAATTGCGGGTAAACCGTTTGAGTGATGATGCAATTAAGGGCGAATGTAGTTGGGGACGATGGCGGGACATATCCGACAGCCGCGCCGCTCATCATTAGGTGGGTGGCTGCTGCCATGACTGCGACGTTAGGCATGGCACACCGCCGCCGCCTTCACGCAGTCGCGCATGAGGCCGTTGGTGTAAGCCAGCTCCATGTTGAAGCTGGTCATCTCGCCGCAAAGCTCGGCATCAAAATCGCCGTCCTTGCTTTCCCATGCAAGGCAAACCCAGCCTTCGAGGCCAGCGCCAACGACAAGGCGGATTTTGAAAACATTGGAGAGGAAGCCGGACAAGCAGTTGACGTCCTTGAATACGCCGTCTTGAGCTGCGGCTTGAACAACAGTGCCTTCGGGAATGCCATGTTCGCCAGTCACGTCAAACTTGATGGTCTTCGATGGAATGTTTTGGACGCGTTGCTTGCCCTTGCTGGTGTAGTAGGCTTGGACGCTGTAGGTCTTCATCTCGTATATCTCCTTCGTTGTTAGAGATATAATGAAGTAACTATTTAAAGTTGTAAATAGTATTTATTCAAAAATGCTAAAATAATAAGCATAGATGAGACTTTTCAGCGTGTTGCGCGTTCAGCCAGCATCAATAAGAGGAGCTGAAACCATGCGTGCACCAATCGACCTGTCTGACTATTCCAAGGACGAACTCACCCACCTGATTGACGAGGCCACCAACCTCCGGACAACCAAGTTCGAAGGCATGCCCGGCGAGAAGAACGTCGAAAAGCAGGAAGAGACGATGGCTGAGGAGCTTGAACAGGAACAGGCGTTCGGCGCTTCAGGTGGCGACTGACAAAGAAAAGCCCGCCACCGGAGGGGACCGTGGCGGGCTAGAAACTCAATCCGGCCGGATGGGAGGGAACGCCGGAGAGTGTGTGCTAGGGAACACAACCTTACAACTCGCCTGTCTGCCAACAGTTCCAACAAAAACTCCGCCACGGGGGCGGAGGCATTCATCACCGGGGCCTCTGGAAGAAGTATTTAATCGTCCAGTTCGGGTTGATGGTCTTTATCGTATTCAGGGTTTTCTGCTGCGCTTTCGTCGGCACTTGGTCGCCTCTCTTCAGCACAATCATGCAAATGTCCCGGCCTCGCGCGGTCTGGCGTTTGGTGTCTATCAGAACGCCGTCAAGGTCGAGGTCATAATCGTACACCGCCGGGACTATTTCACCGTCAAGGTAGAGGTATAGGTTCATGGCTGTTCCTCAAAAAGAAAAGCCCTCCTGACGCAATACCGACAGGAGGGCTCAGGGGCCGCATGGGAGGACATGCGGTAGGGGACTGGTCGGCTTTGTTTAGCGAGAGGCCGGACCCTCGGCAGGTGTAGGCGTCTTTCCTGCTGCCTAGATGCTGGTCACGCTCCTTCCTTCACTCGTCTCGAAAGACGTCGAGTTGGTCGCAGTAGCCACATGGCTGCTGGCAACGCTTACACTCATAGGCGACCGTCACCGGGTTGGTTGCCTTGGCGGCGGACTGATAGGCCTGACCGGACTGAAAACCGGCCATAGGGTATCGCTGGGGGCGCTCTCGCGCCCTCGTTTCGGGGGAAAGTTTCATTGGGATGTCTCCTTGGGCCGAAGCTTTAAGGCACGTTCAGAATGCGCCGGAGATTGTAAAGCGGCAACAACTTTAAGGGCGCGTTGCGAGGCTTTGCTAGGCGTAAAGGATGGCGGACCAGAAATCCTCTAAAAGTTTGTGGCCGGGTAAGCCTGGCAACTCAATCGCGCGGAATCCGTGAGGAGGGAAAACTTTAGTGAGTTCATTTACAGTGTACTTGATATTGCTTGCTGACATGCCAAATGTGGTGCCGTATAACGCCTTCGAGTTTCCAGCGTCAGCAGATTTCAGCAAATCTAAATTGAGATGCATAAATGAAAAGCCGATGAAGACGATGTTGTCTGCCCATCTGATTACTTCGTGAATTCGCTCACGACGCGTTGCATCATCATATTCTTCAGTGAACGTCCGTAGTTGTTCGATGGCCATCGGAAGGGTTCCCAAAGACTGTCTTGTGCCGTATCCGGTTCCGGTTGCCTCGGTGGTTCTCCATGGCAGACTTCCAACCTGTCCGTATGCATGAATTACTTCCAGCTTCCGGCATACTTCTTCAGCGATTTTCCAATCAAGGTTGAAGTAGTTCTTGACGGCATGTAGCACGAAGTGTTCGATTGCGCGGTCATAGTTGAAAGTAATAATCGCAACGTTCTCGAATATATTGAATATCTCCTCCACCCTTCTTGCCTCAAATAACATCTGACAGAATGTTAGGTGCCATGTTGCGGGTTGCTTTGAGAAATCAATAGAATGCGGCGAGTTCAGATCGACATAGATGGAGCTTCTTTCTTCGGCCTCCATAATGCAGGCCGCGATGGCGGCCTTGCCAAGATAAACCGCAACCTCGTCTTCCGAATGTGCTGACAGGTAGTTGTCGATTGAGATGGCTTGTGGCATCGCGGCGGCTATGGTTCTGCCCTTTAAGAGGAGTTGCTGGTGGTTCATAGGCTCGAAACGAATTGCGGCCGAACGAGCGATATCGCCGTCACCGGAATCTAGATCGGGTCCGGTTTGATGAAAGTTTAGCTTTTTGGCTATCTCGGTCTTAAGTTCCCAGCCGACCGGGAAGCCAATGTCTTTACTGCCACCAGCGCCGACAATGAAAAGAGTTGGTTTTGTGAACATGATAGCTCCGCATGCGAGTCGCTCCTCAAGTATACATCAAAAACGTGTAAAATATTGTTGCCAAGGTGAAGCGGCTGACTCATCGTGATGGTGGGGCGGGTGCAGGTTCCGTACACCTGACGCCCCGCCGAATTTTTCGGCAAGTACGGCGGCATAAATCAATGAAAGTACGGAGACGTGTGGTTTCCTGAATGCTTCCCCGTCGAACTGCGACGGTGGGTCGAGAAAAACCTATGCACGAGAACAACGTGCAAGGTGTGTAAAACCAAAATCAATCAAGCGCCATTTGCATATGAATTGTGTGTCGCTCTAGGCGTCTGTGATGGCTGTTCCCGGCGTCTGGGTGCGCTCTGGCATTATCGTGGCTCTGGAAACTTCGGGCCGATGGCCGAGACACTAAAGATACCCAGCCAAAAGGTAAATTATCGGAGGCCTGTCAGTACAAGCGAAGCCTTGGCTGTATTTGAAGCGGCGGACTACAAGTGTCTGCACTGCGGCTCCAGTAAGCGTCTCACGGTTGACCACATACGGCCAGTTTCCAAGGGCGGTACGAACGACCGAGACAATCTTCAATGTCTTTGCTTGAGCTGCAATGCGAAGAAGGGCGACCAGTATGAACAAGCTGCGTAAGCCACCCAGCGGATTCACGATGGTGCCGAACGCGCTCATCCGCAGCGCCACACTCAGCCTCAAAGCAAAAGGCCTGTACTGCCTTCTATTCTCAAAGCCGGACAACTGGATTTATATGGAAGAAGCGCTCATCAAAGAGAGCGCTGACGGGCGTGAAGCCTACCGCTCCGGCATCAAGGAGCTGGTCGATAGCGGCTGGCTTACCAAAGTACAGGTACGCGAAAAAGGTGTTTTCAGCCACATCGATTGGCACCTATCCGTTGACGGGAAACCGGTCGTCGGTGAACCCGTCGCTGGGCAATCCGCTGCCGGAGAAACGCCCCCTAATAATACTTATGAAAATAAGACTGAGGTAACTAAGACTGATACCCCCAAAGCCCCCAAGGGGGCGGTGCCGGGATTCGATGAATTCTGGAAAGAGTATCCGAACAAAGTCGGGAAGCCCAAAGCGCTGGCGGCATGGAATGGGCTCAAACCGGACTTAGCTTTGGTACTGTCAGCTCTCAAACGCTGGAAGGGCTCCGACCAATGGACGAAGGACGGGGGCCGCTACATTCCCCATCCATCGACCTGGCTAAACCGGGAGGGCTGGAATGATGCCATTGCCGGCGATAAGGTCGAGCCTACGCCGGAGGCAATGGCAGCCTTTGAGCGGACGATGAAGGAAAGCAAACTTGCCCATGACCGGCAAATGGAGGCTTTAGTCGAAGCTCGCCGCCGCCAACTCGGAATGGTGACTTAACCGCTCAAAAGCCGCGATATGCATCGAACCATCGTTGGATGCGCCAGACAAACCAAGAGAAAATCCGATGTATGAACTCCACCAAGGTCGTCATTGGCAACTGTGAGCTTTACCATGCGGATTGCCTGCAGGTGCTGCCGCATATTGAGCGCGTTGCCCATGTTATCACCGATCCGCCGTATGAGCGCGAGGCTCACACCAACGCCCGCCGCGTTCTCACCAGAGCCACAGGCCGGGACGGTTCCCGCAAAGTAGAGCAGCTTGCCATTTCGTTCGAACAGATGTCCGAAGACTTGCGGTCGAAAGCTGCAGCTGAGATACACCGCCTATGCGATGGTTGGAGTGTTATCTTCTGCCAAGTCGAAGGTGTCCACCTCTGGCGTGAAGCGCTTGCTGCAGCCAAGTACATGCGCACCGGCATATGGGTGAAGCCAGACGGCGCTCCACAGTTCACGGGTGACCGGCCGGGTATGGGCTACGAATCTATCATCATGCATTGGCATGGATCTGGGCGCAGCTCATGGAATGGCGGCGGTCGCCATGGTGTATTTACTCACTCGAAGAGTGACGCTGGTTATGGGCACGGCGGCAAGATTAACGAGCATCCAACCCGCAAGCCGATTAAGCTGATGAATGAGCTTGTCCACCTGTTCTCAAATCCGGGTGACGTGGTGCTGGACCCCTTCATGGGTAGCGGTTCGACAGGCGTCGCCTGCGTGAAGGCCGGACGAAAGTTCATAGGTATTGAGCAAAACCGCGCGTTTTTCGATCTGGCATGCCGCCGGATAGTTGAAGCTCGAAGTCAGTTCGATTTATTCGTGGATGTCTAGACTGGTCAACGGCAGGAGAAATGTATGTTCGGGTGGTTTCATCGTCGCTGGGTTTCTCGTTCCGAGCACGAGGCCATGAAACGGGATTACGAGGCCCAAATCACCTCACTGAAGGAAATCGCTTCCCTTGCCATGAATGCAGTTTCCGCTGGAGCCGACGCACACACCGAAGATTTGCAGGTCGCGCAAGCCATGATGGAAAAGCTGGGCAATAAAATCACTCCCGATAAATTGAACTAGTCCGGTTGACTCCTGCGACCGAACAAGGAACATATTCCCATCATTCAAGGAGAACATTCCTATGAGTCGCAAAGGCGAGTTGTCACCGGCCGCTATTGATCGTGACTGGCCGTATCAAGTGGCTCTGCAATCTGATAAATGCCACTACAAAGACCACGAAATCCATATGGCCTTCAACAAGGGCCGCTCCCTCTGCAATCGCGGCCATTCGGTGCATTATCAAGACGTGGGATATACCGTGTTCTGCTACGCCGAGAGAAGCGATGCGGAAGCCTTTATGGCAGCTTTCGGCGGGGAATGGTTTGACCCTCGTGAGCGCGGGCGCGGTCACGCCTGGCACAAATGGTACCGGGGGAAGTTCACTCCTCCCGGCGAATTCCCAACGCCTGCGCCTAAGAAGGGGTGGCGGGGGTAGGAGCAATCAGCGCCTTGGCAACATGGCCCGCCCAGCGTTTCGGATTGTGAGGCTGGAACCGGACATGGGCGCCAGTAGCCCTGCCATAATTGCGCTGTCCAGCGCCTTGGCATAGTCCTCGCCGGAGAGGTCGTGCTTGCGCGCATAACTTTCGACGGCGCCCTTGGTGGCGGTCGGTGAAACACCAAATCTCGGATTCCAAAAGGCGTTGATGATGATCTGGTGTTGTTCGTTGAAGGTCAAAGACACGTCTCCTGTGATGGACGGTCCTAACATCCCTCGCTGTAGGTAGATATAGCGGGCGTGCCGTTTCCCGCTGGGATTCCGAAATAATTCGCCGCCTTTCGCGTTACTTGCAACTTTATAAGACATTTCATGTTACGCCTTATTGAGCGCGAGAGGGGACGGCGGCCATGAAATGGGTTTCGCATCGGGATTACCAGGCTACCGTTCGGGCGCTCGTCGCTCGAATTGATGCCTTGGAGGCGCAATCAATCATCTACCGCGATGCGCTTGAGGCGATTGAGTATATTAATTTCAGGACAATCGAAATTGTGCCCGAGGCAGAGGCCCGGCATAAACCGGAATTCAATGTCCAAGGAAATGTCATCATCACAGATTTCCGCAACAAAGATTAGTCGTCGCTCGCGGCGTTGTCGTTCGCGTGGCTAAGCATGGCGAACCCTTTTTCAGTGAGGCTGATGTGCCGCTCGGTGACCATTATCCACCCGTGCGAGCTGGCCTGAATAAGTGCGTCCTCCATGTCGTCAAGCCCAAGCCCGCGTTCGATCCCGTAATCAACAACCTCATCCACGGGTGCGCCGTCGCCCACTTTTACCTTCTTCATGGCAAGGAATTCCATGATGACCCGGCTGTACTGATTAATGTCCACGACGCCTCCTGTTGACAGTCCCGCCAGTCGTGGCACGATTCATGGCATAAGTGAAAGCTAATAAGTCCTCAGATTGTCTCCATCTCGCCCGCGTGGGTGCGATGCAATGTATCCTTGCCGCCCGTTGGGGACATGAATGCGACGGTCGGACAACCTGCCACCATCCCATCGGCGTCGAATGGCGCGGCATGGGGCAGAAGGCGCCTGATGATAGCGTTATTCCGCTGTGCGAGGCCCACCACCAGCATTCCCGCAACGCTATTCACCTGATGGGGAAGAAGCCATGGGAGGCGAAGTACGGCTCTCAAAAGGAACTTCTCATCTTGGTGCGCGAGATGTTGTCCTTGGGCCTTTGAGGGTCGGAACGCGGACGACCGCAACGCTGGCGCGGGAGCACGGGCTCATCGGCGTACTTGGCAAGAATGATGCTTTCTTCGGCCTTCAGCTCGGTGAGGCGCCGGACCAATGCCATTTGCTGGGATTCGATTTCTGCTAGTCGTTGGAGGTCGGCGGCGGATTTCATCGCGCCACCCCCAACTCCTGAAACTGAGCCCGAAATTCCGGCATCTGCTGGCAAACGAACTCCACCTTGCGCTCGTTGAAGAACATGTCTCCGCGCGGCTTGGTGGCCCGCCAGAAGATGCGGTCGTTCGGCGTCATTTCCGCGAGCAACGCTATAGCTTGAGAGGCCCATTTACGGGCCTGCTCAAGCTGTTGTGGGCTAGGCTGCTTCATCGGACACCACCTTGAGACGGTCGTTGATGCTATCAGCCTTGTCGGCAGCGGCTTCCTTTGTCGCAGCGTTTTGGTCGTAGTTGTCGTTATCAGCGGCATCAAGGTCGTGGGTGACGGATGCGAAGTGCATCTTGCAAGCACGGCGGACACAGGCCACCTTGGCCTTTTCGGTAAACCATTTGTTCCAGAAACTGAGGTCTTTGGCACAGCTTTTGATTTTGTCTATTTCGGCCCGGTTCATGGTCACGACGGCGCTAACCCGCTCTGTGCCCGCATCATAAGAAAGCTGAGCATAGACCCCGATGATTTCCGCGTCATTCCGGGCGCCGAAGCAGTCAAGGCGCTCATGCTGGACAAGCTCAAGGAAGCCGTCGCGGCGGATTGTAACGTTTTCGCCTTTGTAGACACATTCAACCTGAGCCGAGAAGCCGGGGAGCGATTCTTGCAACCGGGCGAGGTATCCCCGGTATCCGATTTGCAGCGTGGCCACTCCGGCGTAGTTGATGAGGTGGATATGCTGGCGCCCGTCTATCGCAAGCCGCATTGCGGCTGCGTTGCGCATGCAGGCTACGATGCTGTCGGGATGGCATTTGGAAAGGTCATTTTTGGTGCCCATTGAGCGGCGCACCTGATCGAGAACGCTAATAGCGTATTCGCCGCCGCGCTTTCCACCAAGGATGTTGTTGAGGCTTTTGACCGTCCCTCCGGCAATCACTTTTGCTCTGACGAGATCGTATCCGGTTGGTTCTTGTTGGGTGTTTTGGGTGTTCACATTGGTCTCTCCTGTTGGTTAGTAGTGGGGCATAAAGCCGTAATCGATGCTGGGTGCATGCATCTGGATGTCGAGATAATCCCGCACATGCACCTTGTCGGGATAGGTAGGCCAAGGGATGTCCGCTCCGTAACGTTCCATCATCGTGGCGTAGGTTTTTAGGGCAAGCTTGTATGCCTGCCTGCCGATTTCGATGGTCTGGTCACAGATGGTCGTGGCGTAGACCTTGTGCGGGAAATCGCGTTGCTGGAAGACGAACACAAAATCCTGATGGTCGCCAAGCTTCAGGGCCTTCATGCCGTCCAAATAGAACGCAGCCTGAATATGGTAGCCGTATTTAACGATCTGGCGGTCAATCTCGCGTTCGCTTATGTCGCTGATGGTCTTATAATCGACGGTCATGCCGTGAGCCTGCCGGAAGTAATCATGGCGGCAGCGGCACATGATGCCCGTTTCCTTGTCTTGCCAAACCATAGTGATTTCCGCTTCGCCGTCTGTGAATAGTTGGGACACGTTGGGCATGATGCGGATTTCGTTGACCGCAGCCACAATTCCAGCGAGTTCGCCTTCCCCCACGAAGCCGGGAACACGGCTTGTTTGGACGCCCTCTTTGACTTTTATGCGCTCCCCGAAAGCGTCGGGCTCTAACAGGAGCGTGTGGAACGCGGAGCCCAGCGAGAGAGCGCTGGTGCGCTTGGGCTGCTTGTAGCCGGTATTGAGTGGTGAGAGAGCCCAGTAGTCCTTGGGGCTGCTGAGGAGGCGCTTGATGCCGCTCGCACTCACCGCTGTGTCGGCATGGTAAGCTTCGTTTGAAATGTCCCGGTGGAGGCCAACGGGTAGTGCAGGTGTATTCATATAGTATATATCCTTTGTTGTAGGGATATACTGATAGTAAACTATAGATACGTCCAGAAATATATTTTAGCAGTTTTGAATAAATACTATTTACAACCTTAAATATACGTGTTCAGATACCTTCACAACAAAGGAGAACACAAGAAATGACTATTTATAACCACGTCCAACCGCTCACGATGCTGGACAAAGTGTCTGACTTTTACTGGAGCAACCGCACCATCTGCGATTCCGTCATGTTCCTGTCCGTGGTCGGCGGATTTGTCGCCATGCTAGTCGCTGCGGCCTAATCATCAACTCAAGAGAAAGCGAGGAAATGAATGCAATCAAGCTTGAGGTCGGAAAGACTTACGAGAACGGTGCCGGCGAAAAAATTCGTATTATCGACTATAACAAAAAGAGTTTTGACGACCCGTGGCCCTATTACGGGTCAAATGACAAGAGTTACCGCGAGGATGGCCGCTGGCTAAGCTCTCACACCGATACGGAAAACCTTATCAAGGAGGTGCGCCAGAGTGACGCCGTAGGCGGCAAGTTCCAGCTCGAATCCGGAAAATACTATCGCACGCGGGACGGTCGGAAAGCACACGTCATCGGAAAATCAGCTTTTGAGTCAAACTACCCGTTTGTCGGACAGATCGACGGCTCCATACGGGCCATTTCGTGGATGAATTCGGGTCACCATGACGGTTTCGACGGAAAACCGATTTTGTCTGACGAGGATTTGGTTGATGAATGGGTCGAGCCGAAGCGCATCAAGGGGTGGCTGAACATTTACGACCAACAGCATCCTCACATTATCTCTGACGGAAGCTGTGCATCCGCATATGCCGGAACCGATGTGTTCGAACGTCGAGAAGATGCAGACCGCCGGTCTAAATCCGCGAAACAAGAATTCGGGTTGACGAGAATTGCCTGTATCGAAATCGGCATCCTCGAAGGCCAGGGGCTTGAGGAGGCGGGTCGATGAAAACCAAGCAACCCATCCTCCCCGGATGCTCGGAAGCCGACTTGCGTTTCAAGGAAATCCCCTTTGAGAACGGCAGCGGCCAACCGCTGAACCTTTGCCAGTCCTGCTCCGGTAGCGGGACTGTCTGCAAGGGTGAAAAGACCCTTGAGGTCAATCCGTCTACCCCCCCCCAAACGGTATACGCCAACTTCTCCGGTAACGAGCGCGCCAAGTACCAGAGGCAAGGCTACGCCATCACCTGTGAGCCGTGTTCCGTGTGTCGCGGCGCGGGTCTGGTAGTGGAGGGCGGGAAATGAAGCTTAAAGCCCTCATCCACGCTGCCGCGTTTGCTTCGTTCTTACGCCGTCCAGCCCCCAAGCCCATAACCGTCTCGCAAGAAGGTATCCAGGCACGCGCCATTCGCCACCTGATTGCTCACGGCACCATCACCGCCCGCGACGTTCTCGATATGGGGACGAACGACGCGGCCAAGATGTTCACGCGGATGCGTCGGATGGGTCTTCTGTTCGACGCTGAGGACGCACGTGGCTTCCGGTGGAAGGACAACAAGTCCGGCCATGGTCGCCACAAGGTCCATTACTGGACGCGCAAGATTCCGCCAGGCTGGCTGACGCCGGCTGTCGAACGGCGCAAGGCAGTCCGGGGAGGGCGGGCATAATGGACTTCGCACTCCTCGCCGCCGACGTTGCCATTTGCGCTGCGCTTGCGCTCCTTGTCTGGCTCGGGTTCGTCCTGACCGAAAAACCAAAACGAAAGCAATAATTTGAAAACAGAACTTCTCGAATACGTCTCGCCACTCGAACTGCGCAGAGTGCTGACAAAGCTCATAGCGCGCTCTGGTAGCCAGACAGAGGCTGCGAAGCGTCTCAACGTCACCCCGTCTTTCCTGCACAACATCATGTCCGGCCGGGCCAACGCCAAGCGCAAGCTACTAAGCTATTTTGGTTTGGAGCAGCGAACGGTGTATGTCTTGAAGAGGAAACCCCAGGAACAGAAACTGGATGAACTCACCGCCTGTCTGGGCAAAAATAAGAGCGAGCAATTTCCTGATTAAGGAAAGGCCTTTGCTGGACAGTGATTGACATTCCCGAAAAAATCATTTTCAGGCATCAAGGCGCGCGGAATACTTAAGCCATGCAATAGCTTATGAAGATATGGGTATGGAGAACGTCTGTGGAAAAAGAAAAATGGGCAATTCACTTGCGTTCTGGGGCGAATCAACCCTAACCTGCGAAGCAGCAAGCAGCCTTTCACGTTTTCTTTTGGTGAAAGGACTGCCTATGGAACCGAACTCCCTTACTGTCGAAGCCTTCGGTGTGAAAGCCGGTGCGGAAGGTCAATTCGCAGTAATCGCGGTTTTGTTAACCGCGCTCGTAATTCTGGCTGGCTTTGCTGCCGGCAGGTCTAAGGGGTGGTGGTGATTTGAAAATGCGACTGGCCCCGGAACATGTGATTCCTGACTTCGTTGAAGAGGATTCAGGAGAGTGCAATGCTTGGACCTCGAATCGCGACCCGATACCCTGACCGCTTCCTTGAATGCGAGGAGGCGTTGGAAAGTTACTTCCTTGCTGTGATGGACCTGGCTGTCGAATCAGGTTGGCGGCCAGATGAGGCGGCAGTGGCTATCAACAGCCTAGCGGACCACTTCGTGCTCAAACTCTTTGCGACGGATGAAATAACAGAAAAAGTTTCAGCTGCAAAACAAGCACGATAGTGGCTTATTGGCTGGTATTCTCGGTTTCTTTGGCCTCAAGCCGCTGTATCAGATGCCAGCTCCGCGCTCGAAGCGCATTTATCTCGGACTGCGCCGCAATTCTTTGAAGAGCCGCTCCAGCGCGGTCCATCATAATGGCTTCGGCCTCTGATGGCTTTTCGATATTATGAGGGAATGATGCGCCTCGTAGGATCGAGGCAAGCTCTTCGCCTTGATGCGATGTGAATATTCGCTCATAATCGTCAATGGTTAGGTCGATGAGTTTTGCAACCAGTTCATTGCTTTGAGCGGAGTTACCCAAAGTGGTGAGGATTTCGTCGGGAGTTTGTAGAGGTTCCAAGGCTTCGGTCTTTTGCAGGCAACGCTCTCTAATGTCGGTTGGAAGCTCTGCGCCTCGATGCCTCATGCTGGCAATGTCGAAACTGCCCGGAAGTCGTGTTCTCTCCGAAAAATAGAGGTCAATTGTGGCTTCCGCTGCCTGGGGACATTGCAAGCGACGAAAAAGTCCCACGACGTGGTTAAGCCATTCGAGACCGAGATGCTGCAAGTTTTCTTGAAAGCATCTTTCGATGTCAGCAACAACTTCATCTGCGGTGTTGGTGAAGCAATTGTCGAACCGGGAAAAGGCCTCACGCATACGCTGATTGGCAAGCTCGATGCGGGTGCGATGATGCAAAAGCTCGGCGTGGCCTTCTACGTCGGCTTGGCTGAAATAACCCGCCTCGACTCCACTGATAAGTACCAAGTCGAAATGGTCGCTATGGACGTGTCCGTAACGCCTTAATATTGCTTTCCAGCGCTCCACCTCTGGGTCGCGCGGTGGTTCCGGTTCTCGCTTTATGTAATCTGCCCACGGCGATTCCATCGAACGAATATAAGAGAGGGGAGGCGCGATATCGGGCTGGAAATGGCTCCAGCCAAAAAGCACGATGGCTTTGGTTACACTTTGAAGAACCCTAGGCTCATACTTTGCGAGCGGCTCCGCAATCATGTCCACAAGACGATGAATCTTGCGGATTACCCGGATATTATCGACCCCCAGACGCTTGCTGTACTTTCGAACCAGCTTGGTGACTGTATCATCGCCTTTGAGAGCGATTGCTGCACTCTCCTCGGCAGTAGGTGCGAAAAGGACATTCACATCCACCACCTTTTCTAGGTAAGTCTGGAATGCCTTTTCGTCAGCGCCTCTGAGGGCGCCATCGTTTAGCAGAATGGCAACCTTGCATCCTCGCTCTTCCCGAAAATACGAGATCAGCCCCAAAACGTCCGCGACGTTTAGGCCGGCGCCCCTTCGCTCAAGGTCATCAATGCATATTATTTGGTTCGATATAGTGAGAGCCATGGCGGACATTGCGGCCTCGAACTGGTTCTTACCTAAAGCGCTCACCGCCCAAGTTGCTCCCTTTTTTACTTTTTGCTCCATGATGTCCCACAGCGCAGTCCAGCGACCCGAATCAATGGTCTCGCCGATGGAGTCCGTGGGAATGGTGGCCTGCACAATCTGCATCTTTATTTCGGCAAGGGAATTCACGCCGAATAGTGAAACATAAGCGTATGTGCGCATTGCCACGCCGCCGTTCTTCATCTTCGCAGCTTTGGCAGTGGTCTTCCAATTGTGGGTCTTCCCCGTTCCCCAGCCGCCACGGACGCACAACACCTCAGGGTCGGGCGAAGCAAGAAAACGCTCGATTTGTTTTATGACAAGCTCGGTAGACATGGCCACTCGATTCCCTGGCGATACACTTCCGCGTGTAGCTTATATGGGTGAGGTGTAGAGAAAAGAAAATCGCCCCAAGCGAGGCGATTGCAGATTTCGTGGCTATTCCGAAATGTGAGACTGTGAATCGAAAAAGCTGTTGGCTTCTGGATTGGCTTGGCCCTGCTTAAAGCCCATGGAAATGCCAGCGACGGCGAGGCCGACCGCGATGATGAATGGAAAAAACATTGGAGTTCATTCTGTTTGGTTGTTGTGAGCCCGCAGGCAAATACATGCTGATAGCCCCCAACACAGATGTCAATCACTCGTTAATCACCATCCTGGGCTGCCTTTTTCGCGCCCTTCGGAGGTATTTTAAAGCTTGCGCCGCCGGGGCCGACGCTAACTTCCGGCCCCAACCCCATGATTGCACCTAGTGCTGCAAGCGAGCTAGTCTCGCTGTCCGCCTTTGAACCATACTGAAAGAGACCGTAGACAGAGCCTTCTACCCACTTATCGGGCAAAGTTGCGCCTTCCTTCGTCGTCATTTCCATCGCAGTCTCTATTACCCAACTGGCTCGGTTGATATCCATGCCGTAGTGTTGGAGTTCCCTCTGGTTCCGGACATCCTCGTCAAATGACTTCCTTAGCATGCTTATAAGATAGGCGATGAAGCCTATTGAGACACCGGTAAGGACAATGCCTCGCAGTGCAAGTATCCACATTAGATAAGTACCGCCGTTACCTGTGGCGGTTATATTCGAAGCGTTAATGAATGCTTGGAAACTTTCAAACGCAAACAAGCCGGCTCCTGCAGCCGCTGCAAGACAGATAATTACTACAAGTAGAAACTTGGATGACTTGAACCCAGTAACAACCGGCCTGAGAAGGAAGCCTTCGACCTGAGTCGTGATATTTTCACGCAGTTGACGCCGAGCGCGCATGTGATCGGAAATGTCAAATTCCTTAAGCTTCTCCTCAAGTTCTGCTTGTCGGGTTGCAATGCGCGCTAAGCTGGCTTTCTCTTTTTCCTCTATATCGGAGTTGGCTCTACCTTTCGCTTCTTCAAGCACTTGGCGGCTATTCGTGTACTCGACTTCTAGCTTGCCACGAGCTTCAGTGGTTTCTGAAAGCATCTTGTTGTGCAACTCGCCCAGCGCCGCGAGCTGCCTTTCCATGATACCAATCGCGTCCGTGCTTTCGGCGGGAGCATCGATCTGTGGAAACACGACGCAAGAACGGATAATCTCTTCAATTCTTACAGCTTGTGGTGCGGTAATCGTTCTGCCGTTCGTGCTTGGACGAACAATGATCTGATCATAATATGGACTTGGGACACCATTTATGCCCCTGTTGATAGTGAACGTAAAAATGCCTTCTATCGCGCTGTAGGAAGCCTCCGAAATATAGTAAGTCGGACCAGCGGCGGCCTTCAGAACCTGCGCAGCGTCATTTGTGACTTCGATCTCGCCATACCGATACGCTTTATGCTGTTGACCGAATTCAGCCTCAAGCTTTTCCACGACCTCGATAATGATTTTGTCGGGAATTTTTCCGACGATGTGATTCACAGGCATTCCGGGTCCCCCACTCATGCGCCCCGAGTTGTGGTCGCATATCTAAGTGCGTGGTTCAAGCTTGCCTACGAGCGGTTGTTGCGTGATAGTGAGATATGCCCAACGAAGTAGGCCGCCCTCGTATTCAGCTTTCCGATCTTCCGGAGGGTTGGCGAGATATAATGCATGCCATCTACAATGACGGTGGCTGCGATGCCGAAGTCAAAGTTGCAATGGCAATCCCGCCGTCACGGGCTATGAGCAATGACCTTTTCGATGATCTGCAAGAGCGAGAGCCGGAATTTTCGGAAGCCGTAAAAGAAGGGCGGCAATTGTCAGAGGCTTGGTGGGCGAATGCAGGGAAGCGCGGAATCTTCATGGGTAAAGACTTTAACGCCACCACTTACGTTTTTAGTATGAAGAACCGCTTCCATAATTGGAAAGACAAGCAGGACGTCAAGCTTTCCGGCGACGAGGAGGCTCCTGTCGAGTTCACGGTCAAAATCGATAACAGCTAACGTGCAAGCTGCGGCCGCCCGACCGCCGAAAAAGATCGTCTTTCGTCGGCCGAAGCTCTACGCCAAGCAAACCGAGGCATTCTTCAACACAAACCGCTATTCCTGGATCGAGGGGTCAACCAAGTCCGGGAAGACGGTAAGCTGCATAGCATGGATTATTGAGCAGGCCGTTACTGTTGGGAAGCCGGGCCGGGAGTTCTGGTGGATAGCTCCTGTGCTTGGTACGTCGAAGATCGCGTTCAACCGGATCAAACGCGGGTTACCTGCTAAGATGATCGCGGTGAATCTTTCGGAACTCACGATTACGCTCAAGGCCAACGGCGCAGTCATTAGGTTCAAATCGGGGGAAAAGCCTGACAGCCTGTATGGGGAAGATGTCTGGGCTGCGGTGCTAGACGAGGCGAGTCGGATGCGGCCGGAGGCATTCTATGCCGTCCGTTCGACATTGACAGCAACTCGCGGACCTATCCGAATTATCGGCAACGTCAAGGGTCGCAAGAACTGGTTCTATCAGGGTTGTCGGAAAGCTGAGGCTGGGGAAAAAGGACATTCCTACCATAAGATCATCGCTACCGATGCCGTCGCTGCTGGCGTTCTCGACGCCGAGGAATTGGAGGACGCCCGGCGCGCGCTGCCCGAGGCCGTGTTCCGCGAACTTTACCTGTGTGAACCGTCCGACGATGGCGGCAATCCCTTCGGCCTGCAATTCATCCGCCAGAATATTGCACAGGTATCAAACAAGGCACCTGCCGTCTTCGGCGTTGACCTGGCCAAGTCCGTAGACTGGACCGTCCTCCATGGCCTCGATGAAGATGGCGTCACCTGTTCCCACACCCGTTTCCAAAAGCCGTGGGAGGCAACCACCGACCATGTGCAGCTCATCTGCGGTTCAACCTACACCCTCGTGGACAGTACCGGCGTCGGCGATCCTATCCTTGAGCGTTTCCAGAAAACGGGCTCGAATTACGAAGGGATGAAGTTCACCGCACAGTCGAAGCAAATGCTGATGGAGGGATTGGCGGTTGCAATCCAGCGTGGCGAAGTGCAATATCCTGACGGAGTAATTGTCTCGGAACTGGAAAGCTTTGAGTACGAATACACCCGGACCGGGGTTCGCTACACCGCGCCCGAAGGCTCGCACGATGACTGCGTGATGGCCCTCGCGCTGGCGGTCTATGCCCGCAACACCCGGCCCGCACAGCCACAAGTGATTGCATTGTAGAGTGAATTTATTCGGGTGGTTTTCCAGTAAGGCGGCGGCACCGTCCTCCACATCGTTCTTCCTCCCCGGCGTGTCCGGCTCTCTTCCGGACAACATCAAGGCCTATGCTAAGGAAGGCTACGCCGAAAACCCCATCGTTTTCACCTGCGCTTCCATCATCGCCAACGCCGCTGCAAGCGTGAAGCTGGAGCTGCATTCGTATGATGGTAAAGGCAAAAAGAAAGTCGCCGTCACAGGTCCGCTGCTTGATCTGATGGCCAAGCCTAACCCCATGCAGACGTGGGAAGAATTTGCCATTGAAATGGTAGCTTGGCACCGTGTCGCCGGGGAAATTTTCATCATTCGCTTGCCGGAGAACGGAAAGGCGGCGGAGCTGCAAATCCTTAACCCCGAACACATGCATGTGGAGCCCGGCAAGGGTAACGTCCCCAAATACTATGAGCTGGATGTGGCGGGCACCAAGATTCGCTATCCCGTCAACCAACTGGACGGCACCAGCCCAATCCTTCACATCAAGACCTTCAACCCCAGCAACAAATGGCGCGGCCTGTCGCCACTTAGTCCCGCTGCCCGCTCGACGGACATCCACAACAACGGCACCAAATGGAATTCCAACCTTCTGTTGAATGGTGCTCGCCCCTCCGGGGTGCTTGAGGTTGCCGGAACGGTAGATGAGACGACGCTCGGGCGCCTGCGGGAGTATTTCAAGAAAGCGATGCAGGGTATCGCCAACGCGGCCAACATTCCCATTCTCACGGGGGGCATGAAATTTACGGCGCTCTCCCACAATCCCAAGGATATGGATTTCGAGAAGAACATGGCCGGAGCCGCAAAGGACATAGGCCTGGTCTACGGCGTTCCCCTGCCACTGCTCACCATGGAAGCGGCCACCTTCTCGAACATGGATGCCGCACAGGAGCGCCTTTGGACCGACACGGTCCTTCCGCTATTGAATCTCATTATCAAGAAGCTATCCAAATTCCTTGTTCCGCTGTTCGATTCCAAAGGTGCTTACACGCTTGCCTACAACGCGGACTCCGCGCCGGGATTGGAGCCTGTCCGCGAACGTCTTTACAAGCGCATGACCGGCGCCGTGGGTGGTGGCCTGCTGACGCCTAACGAGGCGCGGGCTGAGATGGGCTTTGACGAAGTAGACGGCGGGGACGTCCTTCTCGTGCCCGGCACACTCAAACCCATCGATCAGGCGGAATCTACTCCCACAGCCGATATCGTAAAAGCGATGTCGGCTGTGGGCTTCACTGCGAAGGAAATCGCGGAAGCGTTGAACCTGCGAGAAGATGCATAGGTGCTGTTCCGCGCTAAGCCCGACCCGCGCCTTGCCTCCTGGGACAAGCTTATGGGCACCGTTGAAAAGCCGTTCGCCCTAGAGGTCGAGGAGGAGAAGAACCGCTATATTCAGGAAGCGGCGGCAATCTTCCCAATTACCCTACGGCTCTCGGACACCGGATATGAGCAGCACCGCGCCAACATGGCCGCAATCGCCTCTCGCTACGACAATATCGCCATTCGTCTCGCATTGCTGGAAGCCCTGAAGGGTATCAAATCGGCAGTTCGCATAATGCAGAGACGGGAGAATTGGGAGCAGCTATGGCTCTACCTCGTCGGAAAATGGGTGCAGGACTTCGGCGCCCAACGCGCCCGCGAAACTGCCGATACCACCCGGTCGGACATGCAGCGGATTATTGACGTCTCCATCTCGGCTTCGGAAGAGTTCAACCCGCAACAGGTGGCGGCGAAGCTCCTCCGCGTCCAGGGCATCAGCGCATTTCGTGCGCGCACCATCGCCCGTACCGAAACGCATGCCGCGATGATGTTTGCCAGCGAGGAGGGGACTGCCAAGCTCGGCCGCGATGAGGGCATCACCATCCTCAAGTCCTGGCTCCCGGTGCAGGACGAACGCACCCGCGTGAACCATGCCGTCATGGCCTCCCATGCTGCCATCGCCATGGATGCGGATTTCGTTGTAGGCGGTGTCCCCATGAAGCGTCCCGGCGATCCTCGTGGCGGTGCCGCCAACTGTATAAACTGCCGCTGCGTCCTCACCTATAAGGAACAAGAATAGTTATTGCGTAAACGTATAGGTTGTGAGCAAAATTACCCCATGAAGAACAAGCACCTCGCATTCGACGCACAGTTCAAGGCTGTGGGCGACGATAATTCTGGCGAGTTCGAGGGCTATGGTTCCGTTTTCGGTGTGGTCGATTCCTACAAGGAAGTGGTCGATAAGGGCGCCTTTGTTGAAAGCCTGAAGACGCGGAAGCCGAAACTTCTGTTGCAGCATTCCACCAATGCCATCGGCGGCGTGTGGGTTGAGGCATACGAGGATGATCACGGCCTCTTTCTCCGGGGCAAGCTGAACCTCGAAGTTCAAGCCGCACGCGAGATGTACGCGCTGATGAAGATGGGCGCCATCGACGGCCTTTCCATAGGATTCCGCACCATCGAGGAAACCACCAACACCGAAACCGGCATTACTCACCTCAAGACGGTCAAGCTCTACGAAGTCTCAATCGTGACCTTCCCGGCGAACGAAGCCGCAACCATTTCTGCCGTTAAATCGGCGCCCGAAGACATTCGGGGCTTTGAAGATTTCCTGCGCGAGGCAGGCAAATACAGCCGTGAGGATGCGAAGCTAATCGCGTCCAAAGGCTTCAATGCATTACTGAAACACCGAGAGGGTGGTGACGCTGCATTGGCTCAACACGCGCTGGAAGGCGCTATGAACCAATTACGAAAGTTACTCCCTCATGGACATGAAGGAACTCGCTAAACTCGGCGAAGACCTGCAACAGGGTCTTCACGACCTTAAAGGCGCCCAAGAACAGCTCAAGAAGGACACCGATGGCCTCGTAAACGAGAAGGTCAGCAAGATTGCTGAGGACATCGGTGCCAAGATGCAGGAAATTCAGGACGGCCAAGACAAGCTTAAAGCTGCCATGGAACGTGCCGCCAATGATAACACCGAAAAGAAGGACGACGCCGAAGCCCGCCTCGCCAAAGAGGCCTTCAATGCGTTCCTGCATGCCGGTGGCGATGCCAGCAAGCTCACCGTTGAACACCAGAAGGCGTTGTCCACCGACAACCTCGCCAACGGTGGTTATCTTGTCCCCACCCAGCAACTTGGCATCATCAACGGTCGTATCTTCGAAACCTCCCCGATGCGCCAGGTCGCCAGCGTCATCACTACCAGCAATAAGAGCGTCGAAGTCGTTCTTGACGACGATGAGGCTTCTGGCGGCTGGGCAGGCGAGGGCGATACGGTCACGGAAACCAGCACGCCGCAGCTCGGCCGTTTGGAAATCGTGGCAAAGAAGCTGTACGCCTATCCCAAAACCACGAACGAACTGCTGGCCGATGCCTCCCATGACATGGAAGCATGGTTGACCGGAAAGATTTCCGACAAGTTCGCCCGTCTGGAAAACACGGGGTTCCTGACCGGGAACGGCGTGAGCCAGCCGCGCGGCCTGCTGACCTATGCCAACTACACCACGCCCGGCGTCTACCAGCGCAACGCGGTTGAGCAGATTGCCAACGGCAGTACCACCAAGCCCACCGAGGAAGGTCTCATCGCCCTCATGGGTGCCTTGAAGGAAGACTACCAGAGCGGCGCCAGCTTCCTCATGAAGCGCGCTACCTTCATCGAATACCTGAAGCTCTCCGGTACGAACGTGTTCCGCTTCTTCAACCTCCAGCCCCAAACCGGCCCGCAAGGCACAGTCCTGGGCGGCTCCCTGAGCCTGTTGGAAAAGACCGTGCGTCTTGCCGACGACATGCCCGTGATTGCGTCCAACGCCCTGACGGTAGCCTACGGCAACTTTGCCCGCGCCTACACCATCGTGGACCGCAAGGGCATTTCCGTGCTGCGCGATCCCTACACCGCGCCGGGCCTCACCAAGTTCTACGCCGAAAAGCGCGTGGGCGGCGGTGTGACAGGCTTCGAAGCTGTGAAGCTTCTGCGGATGTCGGTTTCCTAAGGTAACAATAGAAAGTCAGAACAATGCAGTTCGACAGTGCACAAGGGATGGCGGTTCAAACCGCCGTCAACACGCAAGCGATTTCCAGCAACACGACCACTGCTGGGATCATCATCGACACCCAAGGGTACAACTCGCTCACGTTCCTTCTGAACATGGGCGCCCGGACGGACGGGAGCTATTCCCTGTCCATCGAGCATGGAGATCAGGCCAACCTGTCCGACACCTCCACGCCTGCCAGCGATGACCTCGTTTACACGGCGGCGGGTACGGCTACCAGCACGGCCCAAGCGGTGAAGAAGCTCGGGTACGTCGGAAACAAGCGGTACGTCCGCGCCAACATCGTCAGCACCGGGGTCACAAGCGGAGCGACGGCGGGCGCACTCGCCATCCTTGGCCGTCCGAACATCGGCCCGACCGCTCAATAATGGACGGGGCGGTTCGCCGCCCCTCATTTCAATAACGAAAGTCATTTCCAATGAAATTCACTACTAAGCTTTTCCTCGTCGGAGTGGCGATGATTGGCCTGACCGGCGTTGTGCTGGCTCAGTCATATGACACCCAAGGCGACAACCGCTTTTACACGATTTCTCGCGGGCGTCTCGACAATGGAACTGCGGTCACGGATCGCGCCTTCCTTGACAGCCGTTCCGATGTTTCGGTTGGTTATAAGTGCGGCACGCCTGTCAGCGGCACACTCCTGTGGAAGCTGGCAGATGGAACAGTGGTCAGTACCACTGGCCCGGTTGCCTGTGACAGTACCCAGCGTTGGACCGTTAACCCCGGCCCGCAGTCCGCTCAATCCGTTGCTTTCAACCCGACCACCACTGTTAGCACCACTGCGGGGGGCGTCAGTGCCACGGTCATCGAAACCAACCGCGTCAAACCGCTAAGGGAGCATGACCATGAAAATCAAAATGCTCCGCAACTCCCTTGGCTCAAATGATGGCCACACCGTCCGTCATTATGAAGCTGATGAGGAATACGACGTATCCGACGACCTGGCTAACTCCTTCATCGGAGAAAAACTGGCTGAGGCAATAGCCGAAAAGGCAGAAGCCGCGCCGGAGAACAAGGCCACTAAAGCTCCGAAGAACAAGGCAGAAGCCGCGCCGGAGAACAAGTAGGTGTCGAACCTCAAAGCCTACACGTTGGTAACGGCACCGGCCACTGAGCCGGTGTCGCTTCCTGACGTGAAGACGTTCCTCCGTATCGACGGCACCGCCGATGATGCGATTCTCAACATGCTCATCGCCTCCGCCCGCCGCAGTGCTGAGGAATACACGAAACGGGCCTTCATTACCCAAACGTGGCAGCTTGTCATGGACCGATTCAGCGAGTTCGACAGTGATTTGCCGTCTGGCACATATCAGGCGCCGACGCCGTTCCTCGTCAACGGCACTCAGGCCATACAGCTTTCCCGCCAGCCCATCCAATCCATTACCAGCATCAAAACTACCGATTCCACCAACGTCGCCGCCACCGTCGCTCCCGCGACTTACACTCTCGATAAGGCCACTGGTCGCGTCCTCCTGAACAGCGGATATAGCTGGCCCACCAGTCTTCGTGCCAGCTCTGCCGTCGAAATTGTCTTCGTTGCTGGTTGGCCGGACGCTGCGTCGGTTCCTGAACCCATCAAGCAAGGTATCCTCCAACACATCGCCGCCAGCTACACCAACAAGGTTTGCAGTGACATTCCTGACGGTTCGAAGTCGCTTTACGATGGCTTCCGCTTGCCGGAGGCGTTCGGTGCGCTCTGATGTGCAAGTGCGGCGCCGACTTCCCCTCATCTGCCGATAAGCGGATTTCCATCCAATCTGCCGCCACCGTGGACGATGCCTATGGCGGTCGTTCTGAAACGTGGTCTGAGCTACTTTCGGTCTGGGCTGAAATCGAGCCCATGGCAGGGCGCGAAATCTACCTGAACGCCCAACTGCAAAGCCGCGTCGATGCGCGGATGACGGTTCGCTACCAAGCGGCGCTGGCCGACACCACCATCGCAGCAAAATACCGCGTTCTTTACGGCACCCGCGCTTACAACATCACCGCCGTCCGCAACCTGGCCGATGACATGAAGCACGAGGGCGAGGATTTCCAACAGCTCTTCTGCGTGGAAGGTCAGCCTTCATGACGGTACGCGGCGCCGACAAGATCATGAAGCAATTGAAGCGCCTGCCTCTGGAGGCTCGTTCGGGCATAGGCTCGGCGCTGGCATCTTCCGTTATCACCCTCGACACCTACGCCAAGCAGCATATTCAAAGCGGCGGCCGGAGCGGGCGGATTTACAAACGGCGCAGCGTATCTCATCAGGCGTCTGCGCCGGGCGAGTTCCCCAAAGCCGACACCGGACAACTCGTCTCGTCGCTGTTTTTCCGTGTTGCTGCCGACAAGCTGTCTGCCTTCTTCGGCACCATGCTGGCCTATGGGAGATACCTCGAATTCGGTACCCACAAGATGCTGGCGCGTCCATGGCTGTCCCCGACGCTGAAAGCCAATGCCGACGACATCGCCAATCGTGTGCGCGAAGCCGTCAATGTTGCGATCCGAAAGACCGCCCGTGGCTGATTCCGCACTCTCCGTTATCAAGGCCGTAATCGCCACGCTGAAGAACACCGCCGCTGTCACTGCGCTTGTCGGCACCCGCATTTATACGGATGTGCCGCAGGCTACCACATTCCCCTATTTGGTCGTGTCCGTCCGAAGCGAGCCGTTCGCGGCCAACGACTTCAGCGGCCAAAGCCACACCCTTCGTATCCAGTCTCGTAGCCGCAAAGCGGGTATCGAGGAGTGCCTTTCCATCCGCAAAGCCGCCTCCGACGCATTGGACCGGCAGGAACCCTCCATCGTTTTGGATGCTGGTACGCTCGTGAAGTGCGAATATTCCGGCTTCTCCGATGCCTTCATAGAGGACGACGGTAAGACCTGGCAGGGCATCAGCCAATTCGAGGTCATAGTTGTTTAATGTTGCGATAGATTCAATTTAAGGTTTTAATCAACGCATAAGGAAAGGGTCACCATGTGGCTGCACAAAAGGGGCGGAACGTCCTCGTAAAATATAACACCACGGGCTCTACCTATGTCACTATCGGCGGTGCCCGCGAACCCACCATCACCATCAGCAACGAACCTGTAGACATTACCGACGCTGATGATGCGGGCGTTCGCAAGCTGCTTGAAGGGGCCGGGGTCAACTCCATCAGCATCAAACTTCAAGGCATTTACATCGAAGATGCCGCCGCCGCCGCGATCCGCACCGACGCCAGCACCAATGCCCACCGTAACTACCAGTTCGTGATTCCCGGCACCGTGACCCGTACCTATCAGGGTAGCTTCATGGCTGCGTCGTTCGAGGAAGCCGGCACCTATAATGGCGCCGTAACCTATAACCTGACGCTCGAATCTGCGGGCGCGGTAATCATCAGCTAGGAAGACGCGACATGAATTTCACAAAACTCGGATTCGCGGTTCTGCTCGGCGGCGCCCTCGGCTTTGCACAGGCGGCTTTAGCTCAGGTCGCCAACATCAGCACCACAGGCGTATCAACCTTCAACGGCAGCGGCCTCAACCTGACCACGGGTATGGTGAGCGCCGTCTCGAATACGTATTTCTCTAATGACGGCGATACAGGCTTGCTGATCAAAGGCGGTGGCTCTGCGGTCACCGCAACCATCGTGACGCAGGCAACCCAGATTTCTCAAGCTGGGTACGGTATCGTGCCGCTCTCAAACATGGTCGTTCCCATCCCCGCGAACGCATACGTCTACATCGGCCCGTTCCCTCCAGGGCGCTGGAACACCCAACCCTACGGCACGGTGCAAGTGTCCCTGACCTCCGTGACCGGCGTGAGCCTCAGCGCAATAAGCCAGTCTCAGTAATGGAAAACCCGCTTCGCAACGAAGTCACCATCGCCCTTGCTGGCGAGGATCGTGTTATGCGCGCCACCTTTGCAGCCATTGTCGCCATCGAACGCGCCATCGGCAAAAGCATGACCGCCATCATCGCCGAGGTTGCTGGCGGCGATCTCTCCGTGACCGACGCCGCCACGATCATCCATCATGGCCTCCGTGGGCATGACGACGTGCGCCTTACCTACAACGAGGTCGGGGAAGCTGTTGTGCAGGCGGGCCTTGGAAACGTCAGCATTCCGGTTATCAATTTCGTGCAGGCTTCGTTGAACGGTGTCAGCGTGGGAAAGCCGGAAGAGCCGGGGAAGGCTCAATAAAAGAGCTTCCATGGGAGGATATTATGGCTTCGGCCATGGGTATCCTGAAATGGGCACCGCGAGAATTTTGGCAGGCGACATTCCACGAATACACCGCCGCCATGAAGGGCCATTTGGTTTCTCAGGGTGTTGACCTCACCCCGCCAATGACGCGGGAAGAGTTCCTTACCATGAAGGCCGAAGATGACGCCCGCGAGAGAAACAAGAGAATGCCTGTTGCGTGAGCCAAACTTTAGAAGCGCTGGTTGTTGAGCTTCGGGCTGACGTTAAAGGCTTCCAAGCCTCGCTTTCTTCTGCCGCTGGCGATGTTAGCCGTTTCAGCAATAAAGCATCAGCCTCGGTCGCCAATTTTCAGGAAGCCGTAGGTCGTGCCCGCTCCGCCATTCTGACCCTCGGTACGGCATGGGCGGCATTCCGAATTGGCAAGGGCATCATCGACGCTGGAATCCAATTGGAGACCATGCGCAACAAGATGATCGCCGCGACGGGCGATAGCCGCGTTGCCGGTGAGGCGCTGGCGTATGTGCGGGAAGAAGCCAACCGCCTAGGTCTTGATGTCCGCTCGGCAACGGACGGGTTTGCTGGCTTCTCGGCCTCCGCGCTACGTGCTGGCCTGACCTTCAGCCAGACCAAAGACATCTTCACAGGGGTGAGCGAAGCTGCTGTCTCGATGAGACTTCCTGCAGAACAGGTCTCCCTTGTTTTCAAAGCCCTTGAGCAAATCGCAGGGAAGGGCACCGTGGCCATGGAAGAGCTGCGCGGCCAGCTCGGCGACGCTTTGCCCGGCTCGTTCGAGATCGCAGCGAAAGCCATGGGCAAAACCACCGCGGAATTTACGAAAATGGTCAGCAATGGCCAGGTGCTTGCCTCGGACTTCCTGCCCAAGTTCGGCGATGCCATCCGTAGGGAGCTGGGCGGCAGTGTCGATGAAGCCTCAAAAGGCGCACAGGCTGCTTTCAATCGGCTCGGCAACGCCTTCTTTGACCTCCAGTCCAAGATGGCGCAAAGCGGGTTTCTCGATGCCGTCACCAATTCGGTGAAGGGTCTGACCGACGCGCTGAACGACCCGGCGACTGTGGAAGGTCTAAAGGGATTTGCCACCCTGCTAGGCGACATTGTCACTGCCGCAACCAAAGCTTCCGCTGCCATCGGCGGTGTCTATGCGGCGCAAAAGGAGCGCCGGGACGCAGTTAACGCACGTTCTGGTCCAGTCGGGCTGTTCGGGATTGGTGGCCCAAGCATTGGCACAGTGACCGACGACTACCGAGAGACTAACGATCTGAGGGCGCGTGTGCTGGCCCAATATGCCGCCAAGCAAAAGGCTATGTCCGATGCGAGGAAAACAGATACCCTTGGCTCATACACCCTCGGAAAACCATCCGCGCCCGTCATTCCGAGCGCTCAACAGCAGGCGCAAGACAGGGCCGCAAAGCAGGCTGCGGCGTTGCAGGAACAGCTACGAAATCAAGTCCAGTCCATGCGCTACGGCTTTGCCAGTCCTGAACAACAGGCCGGTATGGACAAAGACAAAGAGCTTGAAACCCTGCAAAAGGCCCTCGAAAAGAAGGCCATCACGGAACAGGAATACCGTGATCTAAGCCTTCAGGCCGAAATCAAGTATCAGGAGCAATTGACCGATATCAGGAACAAGGCTCGGGACGATGAACAATCCGCCTTCGAAAGCTTCCTCGGCATCCGGATGAAGTCGGAGGAGGAGATGCGGAACGCCTCGCTGGCCGACCAGGCTAAGAATTTCCGCGAAACAATCTCCGAAGCGGCAAAACATAACCGGGCCTTCTTCCTGTTGGAAAAAGCAGCCTCACTGGCACGGGCGCTGATCTCAGCCCGTGAGAGCGTCGTGAGCGCCTACGCATTCGGCTCTCGGATCGGCGGTCCTCCTCTCGGCGCCGTGTTTGCCGGTGTCGCTGCGGCCGCTCAAGCTGCCAATATCGCTGCCATCGCCTCCACCTCATTCAATGGCGGGGGTAGCGATGTCTCCTCAAGCTCCAGCACGGGCGATACCAGCGGTGCCGCATCTGACACGTCCTCCTCATCCTCCTCTTACGCTCTCAGCAAAAACGTCTATATCACCCTGAACGGTGACGAAAACGCGCTGTTCTCAAAGACAACGATCCGCAAGTTGATCGAAAACATCAACGATGCGGTGGGTGACGGCTCGCAGCTCAAGGTGTCGCTGTCGTCGTAATGGTCACCTCCGCCGCCCGCCTTGGATATGACAACCTGCTGGAAAACGGCACCGTCGTCGCGTCCAGCGAAAATGCCGGCTTCCCCATTGCCAACGCCTACGATTGGCGGACGTCCGATTTTTTCAAGCCTGCGGCCTCGGGCACGATCAATATTGACCTGACCCTTTCCGGCGCGGATGACGCCGACTATTTCGCCTTTTATGGTCACGACCTGTATGCCCACGGCGGCACCATCAAGCTCCAGTGGTGGAACGGCTCGACCTACGTTGACTGCTTCACCGCCATCACGCCGACTGACGGCAAGCCGCAGATGGTGGCCTTCAACACCCAGACCTCGACGAAGTGGCGGGTGGTCATCACATGCACCAGCGTGTTTGCCATCGCGGTTATCAGCTTCGGGGCTCAACTCGCGCTCGAACGCGGCATGTACCTTGGCTGGACGCCGCCGCGCTTCGGCCGGGCCACCCAGCTCATCGACAGCAGTTCGGACGGGGGACAGTTTCTGGGCCGGAGCATCATCTCCAAGGGGGTCAAGTCTGCGCTTCGGCTCAATCAGGCCTCGGACGCGTGGATGCGAAGCTACGGTGACGCCATGATTCAGCGCCTTGAAAAGAAACCGTTCTTCTTCCTGCCGAACATTTCCGGATACCCCAGCGAGTGTATGTTCGCATTTACTGATGGCGACATTCCCAACCCCACACAGTCGGCCTACGGCTTCATGAGCGTGGATATTCCGATACGGGGCATGGTGGAATGAGCTACGACACCCTCCGGGTAAGGGTGGGGCGCCGTCCCGTTACCGTGGTGGAATTGGATCTCGATTCCTGCGCCAACGTCTACGGCACCGCGCCCTGCACCGCCGCTGTCGGTCTGACGGGCACACAGAAGTGTTTCAACACATATTCGACCTGTCAGGACACCGCAAACTACGTCAAGACGGTGAAAACGTACCGCTTCACCTCGCAGTCTGCGTTCCTTCCCATCGGGGAAAACGCCTATCCCTGTATTACCTCGGTTGATCTGGCTCCTGTGCAAATCGACCCCAAAGGCTTTTCCGTGTCGGGCTCCGTAACGGTTACTCTCACAGATTTCCCGCACCATGACCGTGGGGTTGACCCGTATGTGCCCGGTCGGAGCTATTCCCCGGAAGCACAAGGTACCTTCTTCGGCAAGCTGCGCGGCCGGAATCCATACCTCGAAAACCGGGTGATGCGGGTAATGGAGGGCTACATTGATGATGACCGCTCGATCCAAACCCGGACCCGAACCTACTTTATCGACCGCATGGAAGGGCCGGACGCCAACGGAACGGTCAAAATCTACGGTAAGGACGCCCTGCGCTTTGCCGATGCAGAGAAGGCCCAAGCGCCTGCTGTCAGCAAAGGAAGTCTCGCCGCTGACATCACGGCTGTTGCCACCACATTCACCCTCACGCCTGCTGGCGTTGGCGCCGAATATCGCCTCGGGGACGGTTCGGATTGACGATGAGGTCATGACTTATGCCAGCATTTCCGGTGATGTTATCAGCGGACTTACTCGGGCAAGCGACGGCACCACGGCGGACACCCACGATGCCGGGAGCAAGGTACAGCTCTGTATCCGCTACACCGCCGCCACCATACCCTACATCCTCAACGACCTGCTGGTGAATTACGCCGGGCTCAACAGCATCTATATCCCTCTGACCGACTGGACCGACGAATACGATACCTGGCTGGGGAGCATCACCCCCACGGTACTGCTCACCGAACCTACCGGCGTGAAAGACCTCCTGAACGAAATTCAGGAAAGCACCGGCTCCTACATGTGGTGGGACGATATTGATGCCGAGATCAAGTTCAAGGTACTGACCCCGCCGCTGCCTTCGGAGTTGCCGCCAGTCCTCAATGAGCAGGAGCATTTTCTTGCGGGATCAATCACTGTGAAGGATTTGCCAAAGGAACGAATTAGCACCGTCATCATGTATTTCGCACCGACCGGCGCCTCTGTGGAACTGAAGGCTGAGAACTTCAAATCCACCGCGATACAGGTGGACGGTACCGGGGAGGGGGCGAACGCCTACGGCTCATCCCTCAACCGCACGATTCTGAACCGTTGGGTTTCCTCGCTGGCACTCGTCGATGAAATCGCCAAGCGCATCCTCGACCGCTATAAGGAAACCCCGAGACAGGTGACTTTCCGCATTGACGCCAAGGATGCCAGCCTCAAGACAGGCAATCTGGTCGATATCTCGTCCCGGCTGATTCAGGACATCGACGGGTCACCGCGCCTCGTGCGATGCCTCGTCACGGAAAGCCGGGAAGTCGTGATGGGAAGCCAATACGAGTACACCGCTATTCAAGCCGCCAACACGGCGGGTAGTGCTGCCCTCATCGCCCCGGATGGTACACCAGACTGGACCTCGGCCACCGACGAACAGCGCCGCACCTACATGTTTATCAGCAACGACGCCGGCTTGATGAGCGACCTCACCCCAGGACCGCGCATAACATGATTGCCGTCTTCCTCGATGCTGGGTTACGCTGCGGGTATAAGAAAGCCCGCATGTGACGACCTATACCGCACTCTCTGACGTATCCGTTGCTCAGGATAAGCCGTTTACGCAGTCTATGGCCCGCGCCATGCGCGACAACCCCATTGCAATGGCAGAAAGCGATTCCACGGCGCCGGAGGTCATTGGGGTCACTCCCTTCGCCCGCGCCGTTGCCAGCAACTCGTCCGCGCTCGTTTTCACGAATTTGCCCGATAACTACGATGTTTTCGATTGGGATTTTGTCAAGCTGTTCCCGGCAACCAGCAATAACCAGCTCATCATGGAATTTTCTACTGACAACGGCTCGACCTGGCTGAACAGCAGCTACGTGGCTTATTACGAGCGTAATGTCGGTGGCACCGTTACTACCGGCACCGCTGGAACATCCCGGTTCGAAATCACCGGCAACCCGGCTTTCAATACCTCGTCCGCGAATACCATCAATGGCCTAATTCGCACCTACAATCTCACCACGTCTTCGACAACAAAGTTTATTGAGAGTAAAAGCTACTATCTGGACACCAGTCCAGCCTTCAATACTCAGAAAATCCAAGGCTACCATGCCACCTCTTCTAAGGTGAATGCAGTGCGGTTCCGCATGACGACTGGTAACATCACGAGCGGATACATCTCCGTTGTCCGCCACCGTCCCACCTAAACCTGATTGCCAAGATTCTGGATTGATGCGTTAATGGGCCAACGAAAGTAACCCACTATGTTCGACCGCCAGCAATCCATCCGCGAAGCCCGCGCGGTGGACCTTTCTTCTACTGATGACAGCATGCCGACAAACAGCCCAACCCGGTCGGTTTATGTTGGGACGGGTGGGAATTTGATTGTTGAGCTTGCTGGCAAGCCGGGCGTGAGCGTGACATACAAGAACGTACCTACTGGAACGTCGCTGCCACTTTCAGTCTCGAAATTTATTAAAACGAATACCACCGCCCAGGACATCATCGCCGGGTTCTAACATGCAAGTGGGGGTCAGCACTTGGTTTCCTGACGGTCGTCCGGCCGCAGCGCCGTTCGTTGACCCTACTTCTGTTCCCGGCCTTATCGGATATTACAGCACCCACAACGCCGCTGGGTACACTATGGGCAGCGGCTCGGACGTGGCCTCTTTTGTGGACCGTGCTGGCACCACGGGAAACGCCACCTCATCCAGCGTCGCGCGGCGCCCCCTTCTGGTGCCAAATGCCTTCGGTTCATGCCCGGCCTGCAATTCACCGACACAGGCAGCAGCACGGATAGCACCTTCCAAGAGGTGGCCAACGCTGTAACCACCTCGGAAGAGACCATCTTCCTCGTGATGAAGGCTAGCTCAACCCTGGTTGGTACGTCGGACTATTTCCTCAGTAATGATTCAAGCTCTGCCAGCTACGGAATTATGCGCACCAGCGCCGTATCTGAATTCCGTGCCACTGGCAGCGCCGACCAGACGCAGGCGCTCCGCAACGCGCCGCTAATGACACTGGATACTAATATCATTCTTTCCGTCAAACGCAGTGCTGCGCAGAATACGATCTCCATCTACGAGAACGGCTCGTTGATGAAGACCGAGCCACACACCGGAACTACGCGGTCAGGTAAATTCCGGTTTGGGCACGACAGCGCAAGCAACTACGCCACATTTACCCTCGGGGCCGTGCTTATCTACAACAGGTTCATATCCGAGACCGAACGGAGCAATATTGAGGCATATCTCGCCGCGCAATTCGGCGTGTACACGACATTCTCAGGCATTGAGACGCTGTATCCGACTTCCCGCCGTTACGCGACGACTCACGGTGTGACCAGCCTCAACAGTTTGCCGCAGAAATTCATTCTCGGTGGTGCCGGACAGTCGAATATGGCGGGAGGCGCTCCCAATGCCGGACTGTCGTCCAACCTGACAAGTCCGATTCCCGGTGGATATATATGGAACCCGGCAACTCCCGCATTCGAGCAGTTATCAACCGCCAACTGCCTGAATGAAATCGCCAACCAAAGCGGGCCGGAATTGGCTCTGATGTATGACTTTGGTGCTGACTTCCCCGGCTCTCTGTTGGTGAAATCGGCAACGGGCAACACCTCCATGGTGGGCCGCTGGAATAAAAATGGTGACCTGTATCTCGGGTGGATTGATCGCATTAAGAACGCCATGGATGCGGAAGGTCTTGCCAACGGCACCCGATTTGTGTGGGCAGGCATCCTGTTCTATCAAGGGGAGTTTGATGCGGATGACCCGTCCTTCGCAAGCCAATGGCAATCGCTCTGTACGGCGATGATTGCAGACTTCCGGTCCCGCGTATGGGGAGCATCAACGGCACCTTGGGCTCTGGGCCGCACTCGGCTGGATTCGCCAACCAGTCCGTCCGGCTTGGCGATTGTTCAGGCGGCACAGGATGCAGTGGCGGCAACCGTACCCAACGTTTACATCGTCGGACCGTGGGCTGTGAGCCGTGGTGACGGAACCCACGGTGATGCAAACTCTATCCGCCTCATCGCCAACCAGGCTGCGCTTTTGTTCGGCGCAACGACACAGGTGAGCTAATGGACGACCTCATCGTAAAGTATATGTTCGCATACGGCCCCTTGGGCATCTTCTTCATCGCGGTTGGCTGGGCAATTAAAGCCTATGCACCGCCGCTCTTCGCCGCGTGGTCGAACATGATGCGCGAAACCGTAGCCGCCCTGAATTCAGCCAGTCGCGCCCTAGATAATTCCACCCGTGCCATTGAAGGCAATACCGTGGCAATGGCTCAACACCACGAGACGGTCATGGTCATGAACCGCTTTTGGGACGATATGCGCACAAGGATGGAAAACCTTGAATGCCAGCAACGGCCTCGGCGCCGCACATCTAAGGCGCCTGGCAAAAAAGTTGCCGTCCGCATAATTGAACCGCAACAGTAAGCCCCGCAGATGAAATCCCTTGTCCTGACACGCTTCCTCACCGAACATGGCTCGGTGCTAGGGCATTTGGACGGCCTCGACCGCACCATCTACACGCTGGAAGACGAATGGCGCGATAACCATCCTAATGTGAGCTGCATTCCAGTCGGAACTTACCGAGCCGTGCCGCATAGCTGGGAGAAGGGCACGACAGTGCGGATGCCAAAGACGTGGGAGTTGCAAAACGTCAAGGGACGCTCTGCCATCCTCATTCATGCCGGAAATACGAACAAAGACACCGAAGGCTGCATCCTCGTAGGCATGGGGACGATGGTCAGCCAAACCGCCGCCATGGTGACTGACAGCCGGATGGCGTTGGAATACCTCCGGCAGCAAATCGGCCAGCAGGAATTCACACTCACAATCGCCTGAGTATTTCAAGCATAAATGAAATTTTCGCATGTTCTCGGTTAGGACTCTTGTGTGACGAATCCGTGACAAGCTACTGTCGTGACGCTTCGCAGAACGAGGGTACGTGAGGTAAGGAGAGGGGGAGATTGGCGGGTCTCCCCTTCTCTGTACGCTTTTGTACCGAGCGTTGCAGGAAGTCCCGCATACATCTAGACGCATGCCGCAGCTCGCGGTGCAGGGTTTATTGACCGCTTGAGCTCGGGAGGCCTCTGGTCATAGGGGCCTCCCTTTTCCGTTGCCGACAGTCTCGGGTCGTGATTCACTTCCTTCAAGGAAAGTGCATTACATGACCATTATCGAACAGCTTATCGGCTACTTCACCAAAAACTACGGCCTCAATACCGTGACTGGAGCAACGGGCGGCTCCTTGCTAACTCTCGTCCTCATCGGCCTTCAATCTGGCAGTTATGACCAGATGATTGGCCTCGTGCAGAACGCTGGGCCTTACGGGCTCATTGCTGGCGCAATATTTGCCGGGCTGCGGACTGCGGTGCAAGTCTACAAGGCTTCCAAGGGCTGATGCCAATCCAAGTTAAGCCAGAATCCACGCGGTCTTATACGCCGGTCGCCGTCATCGCGGTACTGCTGCTGATCGGAGCGGTTCTGGCTGTGGCGTGGCGCTGGATTATCTTCGTGCTGCTGGCGCTGGCTGTCGGAGCCGGGTTCTGGCTTGCCCAATAAAATAAGCCCCGGTTGGGCGGCAACCGGGGCTTCTTGCATCCTCGCGGGGTGGACGCGCGGCGTGGACTCCCTCCCTCGCCATGGAACAAACCAAGCACGAAGACTGATTTGGAGTCAATGTGAGTCATTGCTCATACAGAGGAATTTGTCAGTCCGTACAATAGCGTACAAAAAAACCCGCCGAAGCGGGTATGTGTTCGGGCGGCGGCTGAGGTAACGGCCAAAAGAAACCTGACGCTCTAACATCATCATCCATTCTGACCATGCATGATCGGCCATGAGCCTTCACCGCCTACCATGACTGTGGCCGTTGGCGATGTTGGGCTATTCTGTGTCCAGGGGACGTGTGCAGAACAAAGCAATGATGCCGCCCAAAGGAGCAGGCGGCAATCGTTTTGTGCTGGCCGGTCGTCAATCCGGCAATGTGGGCAATAGGCGCGCAGTTGCGCCTCGTTTTAATGCCCTAGACCGCACTTGGCGGGGCAGGATTCGAACCTGCGATAAACGGGGTGTAGCCCCGCTGCTTCTACCAGTTACGGCCATCCACACCACTTGCTATCCTAGGCTCTCGCTCCACTGATTACGCCTCAACTTTCGGCGCCACAGCACCCACAAAATATGCCGCAAGGTTTCCCCTGCGGCAAGCATTTCGCTACTCAGCAGCCTCAAGCTGCCGTTCCTGTTCCGGCTCGGATTCCTCTTCGCCGTATGCCTGCTTCCACACATAGTCAGCGGCATGTCCCGCATAGCTGGCGGCACTGAAAATGGCGCGGTTGTCCGATTTCAGCACCTTGAGCCAGCTTTCGAGATAAGACGCCGTTTGGGTCTGCGGTTGGTAGCCGAGACGAGCGCACAGGAAGGCGGACGTGAGTTCCGCCACCAATTCCTCGAACGAATAGGCAGGGTCGGCAAACCGCTTGCCAAACTTTCGGTCAAGCCGCTTCTCGTGGCCGGTCCAATGTCCGACCTCGTGGAGCAGGGTGCCCGCAAAGCCTTCCTCGTCCTTGAACGCTCCGAACGCGGGCATCTGGATATAGTCCTGCGACGGGATATAGCAGGCCCGGTTAAATCCGAACCTGACATCCACGCCCGCCTGCTGGATAAGCTCCTTGAACTTGCGTTCCGGGGTGTCCAGTTCCAGCGGCTGCTGGGTGTAGAGGTATTTCTCTGGCACCCTGTCGAGCTGCGAGAGGTTGAATACCGGGTACGATTTGACAATCGTGGACGGCTTGTCCTCGCCGCCCTCATCTTTTCTCAGCACATGCTTGGTGAAGATGATGTGGGTGGCCTTCTCGCCCTTCCTGACGCTGGCGCCGATGCTGTTAACCTGATTGTAGGTGCAGAACTGAAGGGCCTCATATCCCCTCATATGCGCCGTCATCCAGAGCAGCAGAATATTCGACCCGCTGTAAAGTCGTCCTGAGACGAGGTTGGACGGGACCATGCCGATGCCTCGGACGTGGCTATCCTTCCATGGCTTCGTCCAGAGCGGCGTGCCCTCCTTAAGCTGCTCAATGACCTGATTTGTGATGGTTGAATACAACTCGGCGGTTTTCATGTGAACCTCGCAAAAGGCCACAGGGATTCATCTAGCCCAAAGGTAATCCCTTGGCTCGCGAAAGAGTTGAAGATGTTATCGGCTAGATGTGGGAAAGTTTAAGTCATGAAAATGCTGCTGGCCATGTTTATATCGCCGTTTTGGGTAGCGTATAAGCTTACAGAAATGGCGTTTATGCTGGCAGGCTCTACATGGAAGATATGGAAATGGTACTGGAAACGGGGGAAAAAGGAGAAACCCACCCACGGTGATGCTTCTTTCGCCACGGATAAAGAGCTGAAGGCCGCCGGTCACTTCGAGGACCGTGGCTTCTACGCCTGCCGGACCAAATCAGGCAAGAAAGTCTATTCGCACTACGAGCGCACGGCGGTCATCCTCGCCCCTCCAGGCGCGGGTAAATCCCAGCACCTCATCTCCCACACCCGGAATGTCCTGCGGCGGCCAATCGAGCGGATTCCGTTCATGGTGCTCGGGGACGCGGCCAATGAAAATTATAAGGCCACCCATGAGCAGGCGCTTTCGGCTGGTGTCGAATTGTTCAAGATTGACTGCGTGGACCCTGATGCCGGTACCCGGTACGATATCCTGTCCGACCTCGACCCATCCCACCACATGCGGCACGTTTTCAGCCGCCAGCTTAATTCCATCTGCGAGCTGATGGTGCCGGATGACGTAGGCTCCAAACAGCCCCACTTCGTCAAGTTTTCCCGGCTCCTGCTGAAGTGCGCCATCACCGTCAACGTCAAGTATGAGGGTAACGACAAACCCATCTGCGACATCATCGACGAGCTGATTGATGACGACAGCCGGGATGCCCTCCTGAAGCGCGCCACGGTCTATGGCGACAAATTCCTGACCGCAACCCTCAAGACCATGAAGAAAATGCAGGACAAGCCGGAAGGGGTGTCCATGATAAGCACCGCGCTGCAAAAGCTGGAAAGCTGGTCGGATGACGCCATTCGAGAGGTAAGCCGCAACGGCTGGGACGGTAACGGCAAATATCACCGTGGCTGGAAGATGCGGGACATGCTGAGTTCCAACAAGCCTGTGTGGCTCTACCTTCGGACGGGCACCCAGCAGATGGGCGGCGACTATGCCCGCATCGTTTACGGTAATTTCGTCAACACCGTCTCCATGATGTTCGATGAAGGCAAGGTGCTGAACCGGGACGCGGAAATCATCATGGATGAAGCAGGTCTCGCCGGGTATTGCAACGCCATTAGCCATGCCTATGCCCGGCTGAGGAAAGCTCGGATTCGGGTCCGCCTTTGCTTCGTGGGGTACGGTGAGTTTGAGAAGACCTATCCCGACGCCGAAACCATCATGAACGGCAGCGACCTTATCCTGATGGGCACGACCAACGAAATGAAGCTCAACCGGCTCGCCAGTGACCTGATAGGCGACAGGACGATTTTCAGCAGGAGCGAGAGCGAAAACGACAACGGCGAGAGCAAGGGACGGAGCGAGCAGCCCCGCAAGCTTCAAAAGCCGGATGAAGTTCGCCGCAAGGACCAAGGCACGGTTCTGGCCATTCTCGGGAAACTGACGGTAGACGGGGATGCGGTCTGGCGGTTCAACAAAAAGACCGGAGTGCCGGAGAGCTTATAGCTCGACCTGGATGTGTTCTTCTACGCCGTCGCCCGGCTGGTCGCCTTCCAAGGCGGCCTCGAACACGATGAGCATGACCTCGTTGCCGGACTGCTTGCAGAACGTCCGCATTTCGTCATCGGTGATGTCGCCCGCTTCCCAAGCGGCCCATACATCCTTGGGGTCAAGCTCGTCGCCCCCACGGATGCCGTTCTGGATGCTTTGCTTCAGGTAGAGTTCGGCGTTGTCCAAGTCCTGCATGTTCCCATGCGGGCCAAGCATCTCGTTGTGAAGGGCGTCGGCTTGCTCGATGGCTTCCCGCAGTTGTTCGGAAAGCTCCACCATCTTCTCCTGATAGGCCTTCTGGATGCGTGCGGCGCGGTCTGCTTCTGCCGTGCGTTCGCGCTCCTCACGGGCGGCATGTTCGGCTCTCTGGCGCTTGGTGGAGGTGTAGTCAATACCCAGCAGCTTGACCCGCAAACCCTTCAAGGCGCCGTTTTGCTTGCTGAGCCCGTCCAGCTGCGCCTTGGCGGCGAAAGACCGACCGCGCGCGACGACGGACTCTTCCCAATGCTTCTGGGCTTCGGTCTCGGTCTTTTCCTGCTGCCTGCGCAAGAAGGTAATCCGGTCCTGATTTTCCGCCATCCGTTCCCGCATGTGATGCAGGTGGTTGATGTTCAGGCTGTCGGCATGCACCTTCCTGACGCGCTCAATGGCCTTATCATGCTCAACATTCCTCGGGGCAGGTGCCGCATCGCGGGTCGTCTCAGCGGTATGCCTGAAGCTTTCTAGGGCCTGCGCAAGCGTTTGTGCCATCGGTTCCTCGGGAGTTTGGCTCTCCTCCGGCTTACCCGTTTCGGGTTCGGGTTCAACGGGGACATCGGCGCTTATCGGGGCAGGGACCATTTCGGTGGCGTCAACGAAATGGTCGAATGGTTTGGGTTCCGCGACCTCCTGCTCCGGGGCGAGCTTGGCGTTGTCGTTGGCGATTTCCTCTTGGTAGCCCTCAGAAACCTTGATGCGAACATCATAACCAAGCTGCTGGAACGTCTCGTTGGCGGCGGTCTCCCATTCGATTTTTATGGACGCGCTGCTGTTGCGTTCGGACGTTCCGTAGACCCGCATTCCGGTTTCAGGGTCACGGTCGATGAAAATGAAGTGCGCGTGGTGGTTGCGCGTGTCGAAGCCGTGGATGGCGAAGAGGAACGGTGCTTTGTCGTGCCCAATCCGGTGGCCAAAGGACCGGAGAGCCTTAACTGCGTCCTCCTGGCTGACATCGTGGGGGATGGAAATAATGAACTTATCGATGACGCGACCGTTCTTTCGCAGCCCGTCCTCATGCTCATTCAGGAAGCGTTGGACGGCGTGATACTGCTTCGGCATATGCTCGGAATAAATCACGCTCGCGGCGTTCTTCCGCATGATGTAGCGGGCGTGAGCAGACGCTGTATATGGCTCCGCCTGCTTGGCCTTTCCAATGTTCGAATGCTTAAGAAAGGCAGTAACCGTTACCATTGCGCCACCAGCTTAACATGCGTAGCTGCTGACCGGGTTTCAGGGAAACCCATATTGTCGCACTACCCTGCTGACGCTACCCGCTAACCCAACCTTACGCACCAAAGGCATCGGTGCATAACAGCGCAGTTGCACCTCCGCATCAGGGTGATTTCTGGCAACGCGTACCGACGCTAACCGCGCAAGTTTCCCTCTGTAGACAAAAATGCTTCTGTAAAAACACTATCAATGCTGTCCGCAACATTCATGATTACATCGTTATTGCGCGGCGCACGCGCATCCCATCTAAGCAAGAATGGAGGTGAATTCCTCCAATTTTGAGAATGGCCACCGCCACCGCTGCGGCACTCAATCACTTCGTCATCAGTTATCAGGGTGAAGTCGTTCAAATTCCAGAAATCGGAAAACAGGCGGAGTTTGAAGCTGTCCTTTTCGTATGGCCGGAAAGATTCATAGCTAAACGACTGGTCGAAATCGCACGCATTCCCATCGGCCTTTCTCCTGAAAAGGAGAGTTGTAGACAAGTCTTCACGCTCGGCCCGTTTGAAGAATTCGGTTTTGTAGTCTTTCAGGCGGAGAAAGAAATCCATCTGGACACAGTAAAATCTTACATTCTGAGAATGCTGGAAAAGTGGAGTGCCCCCCATTTCACCGGACAGCCGGCTAGTTTGATTTAGCCCTGATGAACTGCCTGGGGGAAGCCATCTTG